>VUQK01004025.1:45394-60047 GCA_015106715.1 Bujurquina vittata | reverse complement strand
GCAAAACCCCTAGGGGGGGATGTCCCCTGAAAAAAAGGTTTGAGGGGGAAATGCGCCCCCCCCCCCCCCCCCACTCCCAAACACCTTGCAAAACACTATTTCCTACCAAGGCGGATACTGCATCTTTAAGAGCCCTACAAAAATGAAACCTATTCCTTTGCATCTTCCATGCTCTTATTTCAATACTCCTCTCCTTGTTCCCCCTCCACACATCATTAAACATATTATTATAACATGACTGTCAGCCTGCGCCTCTCTTCGCTCCATTCTTGCTCTGCCAGGTAATCAATTTGTCGTCACTCTCTGTAACCCCAGTAAAGTCATCAAGTGAAATGAGTTACAGCTGCAAAGAGCCTTCAAGAATACAGGAGGAGGAAAAAGAGAAAAAAAAAAAGAATGCGAGAAAAATGACAACACAGCCCAGGAATATTCCACCGCTTGATAGCACATCCCAGGTCTTGAAGATGAAATATTAATGCACAATTTGTTTATCTGCAGGCCCACATCTCTCCAGTGCCGAGCTGTTAATTTTCTATCGGCACAGACAACGGATCAGTCAGTCATGAACTCTTCACAGCCATTACCGGGAGACATTTTGATTAAGTATTCCTAATGTAGTGGATAGGAAAGAATGAAAACACTCTGCCTGCCAACTTTTGATTGACCATTAAGCCACTGATGAATGTGCCTGTCAAAGAGGAGACAATTACCTCAACAATGAAGAAACTCTTCTGGAAGGCTTATTTCTCTATAGGGCTGACACATTTACCAGAGTACAGGCGAGGCAGCTGAGAGCGTGTAAAGGGATCACTTAGGCATCTACTCAAAAGTTCTCTGAATAAAACTGAGGGCATTGTTTTTAAGAAAAGAGGGCTTTTGGCGGCTGAAATGTGGGAAAAATATTTAGTGTGTGACTGTATGGCACAGAGTGTGTGTGTGTGTGTGTGTGTGTGTAAACTGAGAGTGTGCCGGGCAGATAAGGGTCTCAGTATCTTAAGCGGGTATAAAGAGACGCTATTATTGGCAGCGAACAATCACCATCTGGTTGCTACATCCGCAACCATAATAAAGACTGATAACTTCTCAGCACACCACAACCAAGTAATTGCATCCTCAAACGCTGAAATACCCTTGATCAATCTAGTTTTAATGCACCGGCTCTATCATAACGAGGCATTCTTTTTGGGAACATTGTAATTTACATTAAATAGCACAACTGCTAACACACTGCTAAAAATTAGGTCAAAGGTAATTTTGTGAGTCTTTTCTGTGCAGCTTAGAATTTTTTTTTTCCTTCTTTCTTTTTTTGAAAATATTATAAAGAGAAATTAAGTTCAGTGGGATATTTGGGTGTCCTCTGGGAGAGGAATGCTGAGATTCACGGTCCCCACAGAGCAAAATCCTACAGCACTGCATGGAAAAGAGAAAGCATTAAACACAAACATTCACAAAACCGTTTTACAGCTAACACGCCGGCCTCAAGCGAAGACTGCATGGCCTCCATGTCGCGGCGTTTGCGTGCTTTAAACAAATTCAGCAGGCAAACAGCACAATGTGCATAAGCATCGACTGCATTACCCTGCTTGACAAAAAGCGAAATGTGTGTGTTAGTGCACGTCCTGCTTTGCCTGCCAGCAGCATGGATGGAGTGTATATGGGTACTTGTGTGTGTGAGTGTGAGTGAGTGTAACCCATTCTCCATTTGTCCATAAGATTATGAAGAGTTCATACAGAGTTCATCTGCTAAGGATCCAGCAGCTCCACATCTTTCAGTCCCTCTCCACACTTCATGCCGGTCAAATCAAATGCAATAAGAGAGGTTTTAAAAATTAAAAAAAACTATGAGCAAAGAAACTTTCTGATCAATGAATGAATAAATGCCCCTTGATGCAATATAAGGATTTATTTGGGTAACTCTAGAAGGCTTTGTTGTCTTTTTTTCCCCCCTTTCTGGCGTTTTCCATTATTAGTCTGATTAATTAACCCACAAAGGCAGCTTACGATGCTCTAAGTCTTGCCCTACTGTTTTATGACGTCTGACTTTTTACAGTAATTGATACCAAAACTGGGGTCTGAGGCCCCTGATGGATCTCCTCATCGGGCTTCTAGAAGGTCCCGAAAGAAATGAAAATTAGTTCCATTTTCCTTATTATTAAATTCACTTCATCTACAGTTCACATTCTTCTCTACTATATTATACATATATATATATATATATATATATATATATATATAAATTTATTATGCAC
Source organism: Bujurquina vittata (assembly GCA_015106715.1). NCBI lineage: Eukaryota > Metazoa > Chordata > Actinopteri > Cichliformes > Cichlidae > Bujurquina > Bujurquina vittata. The sequence goes on along the minus strand of VUQK01004025.1, from coordinate 57,798 downwards.
GCTCGCACGCACGCACACACACACCTAGTCAGTTGGGGCTCCTCGGGACAATATGTCACCAAACGCAAGGATCTGATTCGGATCTCTTCGGGGGTCCCACATGATAAAAGTTTGAAAGGGAAGCCCGGTGCTGCACAATCGTCACATTCAAACCCAATGTTCGTGTCGTATTAAAAGAGGTTCTCTGAAGAGGAACAAATCTCTTACCCGCAGCCCGTTTGGGTGCCTGCTGTTTCCTCCGTGGCATTTTTCTGGAGTCGCAGTTCACTACTGTGCCCAGGTGAAAACTGAATGCGGTCTACGATAGTCCGTGCATAGAGAGAGAGTGTGTGTGAGTCTTTATTGTGGCTCTCCGAGCACTTGGGTCTCTCTCACTCTATGAAAAATCCAGTTAAGAAATGGTTTTGAAAGGGGCGAAAGATGTTAAATCGGGATCGCTCTTCCACCTTCTTCTTCCTCCTACGGGGCGCGAAGCGGCTCCTTTCACCATCCGTTTGTGTCCATCAGTGCCACATATGTTGATCGACGTGTGTCAGTCAGTCCCGCAGGCGGCTTTCGGTGGTTAAAATGTGTTCGGAATGCGCGTAAAAAGCGTTTGGTAATGGTACAGTATATTACGCACGGTGCAGGCGAGGGGAGAGGCGATGCCAGCAGACATCGATCCATAGAACAAACTGAACATTAAAAACTCCTCCCTCCTCGCCTGGACTTGATGATGGCAGCGAGACATTTGTTACACTAGATAACCATGAGTTTATTAAAGGAACAGAGGCCAGAGAAAAGAGACGGCGGCTCAGGCTGTGTGCTGCTGCTCTCGATCCCTCCGTGCTCGGCGCCTTTTCGGCAGCTTTTCTGCAGCTTCCGCTTTGCTCGCTGGATCAAAGACAAGTTTGTAAGATTTCCAGCAGATATGAATGAGCTGCTGCAGCCACACGGTTATTGTGTGGGTGGAACCGAGTAACTTAGTTCATGTTAGAATAAACCTGCTTATCTCAACACGCTGTCGGCTCTTTCCAGGAGGATCAAAATGCACAAAACAGTTAATATTTCCCAACATGAACGCAGGTCTGGAGGACGATAGAAAAATAAACCCCCACGCTTGATGAAGTCCTTTCAAACTTGCAACTTATCTGAGACTGCATCAGCATTTCAGTGCTCTTGTGATCTTTGCCTTAAAAAATACATATTATGTCTGCACAGCAGTTTACTCAAATTTAGTAAAAAAAAAATCCATAATTTCCAAACAAGCATTCACAAATGTGACATTTCAGGATAGTGTGTACACAAAGCTCACATTAGACTTTAGTTCCCCCTCTCTTAGTTCCACATTAATCTGATTAATCCTTTCATTATGGCTACAAATAAGAGGTATCAATCCAACTGAAAACATGAGCAACTGCTTAATTCTGAGCTACAACGCATGAATATTTTCATTATTAATCAATCTGCCAGTTACTTTCTTGATTAACTGTGTGATGGAAGTGGTGGAGAAAGTACTCGAGTAAAAGTAGCTCCCCCAAACATTTTGGTTTAATGCAGTGTTTGGGTAAATGGAGTCCACTGCTGTTGTTTTCTCTGACCAACACTGCACAGACCCAAAAATGACAAACTTTACCTTTTGAATAAAACAAAAAATGTCACCACCCGCACTAAAAATCACACTTTGATGCTGTTCCCAAAAAGTGACAAAGTGGGAGGCAACCAAGTGTCCGTATTTGCAGGAAGGCGGCTTTGCACGTTAGCAGACGTCTCTGACAGAAAGCCATTTTAAGGTTTCTTTGCATTACATCCTCCGTGTTTGGCCACGGCATATGGAGCGTAATCCTAAAGCCTCTCTTTCTCTTTAAAACCTAATCATGGCCTAATCAAATATGAAGTTGAGGTGATGGATGACTTCATTTCAGAGAGACAACACCCCTCTGAGATCCAGGCTCTCCCCGTATTACAAATGGCTTCCTGATAATATTCCATCACCCTATTTTGTGTCTGTCACTCATTTCGCCCATGATACCAGAGACCTCCCGTGAACTCCACCTGAACCTGTGCGATCAATCACGTCTCAGATCAAGCCTGAGCCATACCTGTGTGACAGCTCCTAACACCCTGTGTGCACACAAAGCATGCGTGTGCGGTGACAGCAGCGCCCACCACAAACTCACCTTATCTCTCCCAGAACGGCCTCGCTCCACTGCTGCCTGCACCTCCTGTATGCTGCATGTCCACACCTTTATGAACCGAGCTGTAATAACAAAAAGTTTCAGATCAGCACTTGTATTTAAAGCTTTTTATTCACCGTACATGCATGTGGCTCTGCCGCTGACGCGTGCCTGCTGGGTTCAAAATCAAAAAGTTTCTGATCAGCGCCTGTGTTTACAACTTTTTACCTACCATTCATGCATCAGCAGCATAGGATCCATATGCAGATGGTGGAATCTGCCATCCTTTAAGTCTTGATGAGCTTTTTCCTCCCTCTCATGTTTGCAGTTTTTATGCCTGGATACTCGAGGATTTTCCGGGATACAACTTCAACAGATTTCACTTAAGTGTGATCTGCCACTGTAACCGCATCTGACAAACATGTATCTTGTTAGTGCTTTTTCAGAGCCACCTGTGGCTCTCATTACACTTAATATAAAGCACGCATGCTGAGAAAGTAGACATCAAAAAAAAAAACTTGACTAGTTTTTGATGACAGGCTTATAAACCTTAAGTGGAATTAAAATCATATATCAAATTTACTGCAGAAAAAAAAAAAGCTAAACTAATTGAAATTCTTCCCAGTTACACAAGCAGATGTTTCCCAAGCTGGAAATCTGATCTTGAATCAGTAAATCTTCTGCCTCGTATCTCATGGTGAAGTGAGGCCGTTTCTCTGACAAAGAACAAGAAACAGAGTTTGTGCATTCTTCAAATTTTTGTTTGAGCTTTGACACCCATGTAAGCCCGATCAGTCGGCTCGGAAACCCAAAATGTGCCCACATTCCTTGGAAGTCACCCGCAGCACTTTTTGGAGCGTCAACAAAATGAGCCTTTTATTTACGGTCGGCTCCTTTGACTGCAGCCGGAGCTCTGACCTCTCACAGTTTTTACTTTGAGAGCGCCTGATGCATCCTCGCAGTCTATTTTGGACCATTCAGAGGTTGACAAATGCTGCTTTTGGAGTGAAGTTTGAGCTTAACCTTGAACATTGTGTCTCACATACAGTCAGGCCTGTAAAGTGAAATAAAACTGCATAACAGACAGCTGTGAGGAGCTGCAGACGTTTGATATCAGTGCCTGAAACACCAGTCTTCCTCGTTTTTTTTTAGAGAACATTATAAGGTAACCATAACTCCAGATATGGATCTAAAAGGCTGAATGAAATTTAACACAAATTCCTGTGCTTTTCCCCCTTCCCAGTCAGTAATACTTCATGATCTAATCACTTAAGATGCTGCTAATGTAAACAAAACCTTTAGCTTGAAAAGGATTTTGCAGTTTCTCATAGCCAACTGGAGCACTTGAGCATCTTTCAGCGTGTCATTTGGGTCTGCCCTCTTCATATGCATATCTATAAACATAGCGTACAGTGATAGTAGCGGCCTGGACAGCACAGTAAAGCATTTAAAGCTAACGAGGCTCATGTTTTCCACAGGACAGGATACAGACCAGACCAGCGCTTAAAGCATGGTGACTCCTGGCTGCAGTGTGTTTGCTAAATGTTGACTCTATCTTTATAATATAAAGATGCTGATTTTGGTTTTACAGCTTGTTCTGAAGACCCAAAACGACCCCGTTTCTCATGTTTATCTATGAGAAAATGTGCCCACAAAATGAATGGATGTCTTTCAAATTTCCTGATTTGTTCCTTCACCAAACTAACGGCCTTTAAAGAAAATGAATCTCAACTCTTTGGTTTCAGGCAGCGCAGTGAGATGGAGGACAGTACTGCAATTAAGACATTTTTTTCTCATATTTGACATTTGTGTCTGTCTTCTCCCACTCTCTAGCATTTCAGATTTATCTAATTGGTTGGATATGAGCTCACACAGTTCACCAGCACTTAAAACTGCAGTCTAGAAAATCTGAGTGTGAAATGTGTCAAATTTTCCAACGTTTCTGTTCAGGAATTATACACTTTTTAAATGACTGCACTTCCTGGTTGATCATCACAGGCTGGTGGTTGGTAAACAGGAACTCTCCAAGAAGATTTACGGACACTTTTTTTCCCCGTTTCAGAGCAGGAACTGTGAAAACTGTTTCTACATAGTTACTCTAAAGCTTTGCCGTACAAACATAATCCAGGGGAATCTTTCAAATAATTTCATAATTGTTAGACAATGCAATACTCGGAAAATATCTGACAGGCAGAGGGAGTTCAAAGTGAAGCCAAACAAGCACCGTCTTAGAGACTTCACAGCTCTGCTCGCATCATGAGAGTGACGAGCTGAATCTGGAACGTTTAAAAACAGCCTTTTGTGGATCCGCACTGATCAATTATCCATTTGAGTGAAATCTGGACTCGACCTAAGACTGTTTCCAATATCACAACACTGAGCGCATTCATATTATGCGGTCGAACTATTTAGTTACAGTCTTTCCACAATAGGGAATCTAATTATAATGTTCTATCCATGATAAAAGGAGGATGGTCTTGAAATTCCAAACCTGTCTTTAATCAAAATATGAGATTTCATGTACAGTGGACAGCCTCTGATTGAAGTCTGCTTTCAAAGCAGTGTAACAACATATGCATGCACTCAAAAGCAGCTGCTTGATTTCATTCTTGTGATGCTTGTGAAAACTTACCAAAGCTAAAAAAAAACCAAAGAGCTATGACATTTTCTGTGGGAAAAAACTGAAGTTTCCACTTATGTGATTGACAAGTGGTTAAAAATACAATTTCTGAGAGCAGGACTACATTTCAGCAATTTAATGATGCACGCTTAATATGAACTTGTGTCAAGACTGAGTGATAAAAAATAAAGAAAAAACACACACACACACACACATGAAACAGGGTAAGAGTAATCTGTGATCACAAACAGATACAAACATCATCTAAGGTTTTCAAATGATGCTGTGGTTGTAGATTTTTGATGATGGCATTAAGACGTTTCTATGAACAGACTAAATGAAACTGTACTGGTTACACATAATGTTTGCAGTGAAACAGTTAATCCAAACACACACACACACACACACACACCAGTATCCGGCCCCGTCGTGTGTAAGAAGAAAACCGTTTTGTTAAAAGTAGGTGAACAAGCTGATGTGTGTGTTGTTGTTGAAAGCGCATTTAAAGGAGCTTTGCGGGACTCGGCGTGTTTGTCCTCGGGGCTCGCTGTAACAGATGACAGAGATCATTGGAGCTTTTTTCACATTAGTCAGAACTTACTCCTTTTCACAATTTTACACTATACTATAGAGACACAGACGCCATTCTGATATTGTTGAACTATACTTTGTACCTAATCTTGGTCGTTGACAAGTGGGTACTTGTTGTTCTTTTGCTGACAGGTGTTAATGCCTCACACTCCTCCTCCTGTTGTTTCAGTGACTACTTTTGATTTTGTGCTGTCTCGGGCTTTCTTCACTTCAGAAAATGTATGTGCAGAAAAATATATTTTCATTTCTGTGCATTTATATACCAAGTGCACAGAGTATAAAGCCTGTACACCAAGTGACAACTTTTTATATCAGATCATCCCCTTCCACTTATCCAACCGGGTTGTAGTGAGGTTGGCGCCTCTCCCAACTACTGTGGGGTGAGAGGTAGGGTACACAGGCCTGCCATCTATCACAGAGAGCCAGACAGCCACTCATGCTCACACTCACAGCCATGGCCAGTTTAGGATCAGCAGTTAGCTCAACAAGTGCCCAGAAAGAACCAGAACAGGTAAAGGCCCCAGCTGGCTGAGGGATTCAAACCCAGGACCATCTTGCTGTGAGGCCAAAGTGCTAACACTTCACCACCATGCCACCTCACCTTATTTATGTAGTGCTGATTTACTTAGACTCTAACAAAGGTTTTGTTGGGTGTCTGATTCCATTCTGGAACATATTTATCGTAGCACCATGACGCAAACAGAGACGGGCCACAAACTCTATCAAAAGAGAGAAAACTGAAGAATTGAGATACAAATACTGAAATAAACGTTGTGGGTTGTGACAGTTAAATATCAAAGATCAGGTTCCTTAAAGATTATTTTTAGATACAGTGATAAACAAATGGGAAAATAAAATGTTGCCCTATCGAGCATTTTATGATCTTTCAGCTCTTTGTTTCACTGATCTTAATTTTAGGAGCAAGCAGCTGTTTTCTGCTAAAAAACAAAAACCAGCCATATGACGTGCCCAGCCCCTTGCAGCAGGCAGACAAAGCTAGCTACTAGTTACAAAGCTAACACATTCTCATCCCAGGGCGTCCAATATAGTCGTTCTCTCAGATGCTGCCGGCGTCACTAATTATGCACGAGGAGTCTTTTGGCATCAGCGCTCCGGTCGTGGCAATCCTGTGCACCACGAGTTAACAGTGCTCTTCTAAAGAGCAGCACAGGCTGCACCGGGAGGCCGGAGAGGCGCCAATCACCAGCGTGTACACCCCGTTTGGGAGTCTTGTGTTTTGAACTTTTCCTGGTTGCCATTTGCTGATTAGTTTTCCAGAAAACTCTTATTTTTGCTTTTAGGTACTGGTTAGGTTTTCCTTTAGATTTTTTTTCTTTGGTTTTGGGTAAAAATAAATTAATTTATTTTTACTTTTCACAATGTTTGCCTCATGTTAAAAAAAAGCCCTCTGTGACAGATCCCCCGAAGGCAAATTTCTTCCTTTTCTCCGTGTTTTCCTGGTTATCAGATGATTAACAGCAACTATCCCGCATGTAAACCTCTACCTGTTTTTCTGGGCTGTTTAATACGTATACATGAGCCATTTATTATTAGTTTAAATGAAAGAGCCCATAATCGTATAGGTATAGGTCAGAATTTAGGGCCTCTTTATGAATGCGCTTCACCATAATATCCAACAGGAAGCCTTTAATCAATAAGGCCACTCTCTAAATGTATTCCATATTTACACTGGCTCAATCTGAGTGAAAAATGAAATGCGATATGTTTCCAATGTGTAGAATTTGTTTTTTAAATGCATTTTTGTGCGCTGCTCATTTGTGAGCATTACTTTTCTTAATATTTGTACGTGTCTGGCAAAAACAACAGCAAAAGAAAAGAGAAAGAGTGAAATTATCAATGCCCCGCGTGCGGTGCAGTGAACATCACATGCAGTGGCGAGGTTAACGTTGACGTATTATCTCGGGGGGGAATGACACCATGACCCAGATCTAACCCTAACAAACAAATGAGTTGTCAGAAAAGCTTTTCATATCTGTAGGAAAATGAGTCTGAATCTCGGGCTGTCAGTCATTCTGCAGAGTAAGTACAGCATGCGGGCTGAGAAGGGAGGGAGCTGCATTGTGCACCAGCTTTTTTTAACCCGTTAAAACCCATACAAACAATATTTCTTACACTGCTGCTTGACCTATTTCTTCTCATGTAACATATCGTTAAAGCAGCCTTGTGAAATAGCTTAATTATTCATGCTTGATTTCAAAATGAAGAGCTTTGAGAACATGGCTCCACAGGAGGATTGACACACGCAACAGTGCTCCTACAAGCGCACACACTGAGACACACTGGGGCCCGGCTTAGTCCAAAAAAACGCACACACACACCCTTGACTGACTTCATCCACTGTGTTGTGCACAGAGCATTAAAGCAAGAGTGAAGATAAATGCCCTGTCAGTGGCTTTAATGATTTATTTCAAACATTTCACTCGTTCCAATAAGGTTACAATCTATGGCAGGTAATTGTTTCTAGAGAAAGAGAGGGCATTTTGTTTGTTTTATTGAGCATTGAGCAGAGTGAACATACTAACCCCAGAAATGGATGCACTGTCAGAAATATCAATTTGCTGCTTTCGACGGCCCCCCGTGCTCGTCATTCCCATCGTGCACATTAACATACAGCGGCATCTTCAGCATTTTGACTTTCTCCTAATTCAGCCGAGCGCCGTGGGTTCTTTAATCTCCTTTTTCCAGGCTGCGAGGCCCCATCTGTCCACGAGGACCAGTGTGGATGTGGGTGTCCGATCAGCCGCACACTATTTTTGACTCCCCGCGTGCGCGCGCTGCAGTTAGGTAAGGCATCAGAACAGCCTGTCACTTGTCCCTTGGTATTGCTTTAGTCTGCGTCGACAGTGTGTCCACTCTGGGTTTGTCAGTGTCTATTCAGACCTGACCTGTCTTGTTCAGCACATGGCAGAGGACGCTGATGGACATTTCCAGTTCTCCTTCTCGGTGTCCATCACTCGGTGCGGGATGCATCCCTGACGCATCTTAGTTTGAGCTCCTGAAATTTGTTGACAGTTGCAGAGGGTGGTCTGCAGTTCTGCCACCCTCAATTATGGGAGATGTGATCTGATTCTGACTTGAGGGATGTAGGTTGCCTGCTGTGCATAAATGCTCAATTGCGGTCGATCGATATCTTGCTAATAGGTTTTGAAAATTGAAAACAATGCAAATAGAAAAGATGCGTAAACCCTGCTGAGGGGTTTTTGAAATACAAACCCAAAGGGCTAAGTGAAGGTGGGGTAAGTGACATCATTTATTTATTTATTTCCGGTCCTTGTGGATTCGATTCCTTCATCCTCTTTTATGTTTGTCGCTTTGCTGCCAGTCAATCGTGTGTTTGTTCTCTTAATTTCCTGCGAATCGCTGATGAAAAAGAAGGAGTATTTAATTAGCGCTCCCTCTGTTCTGTTGAAACAGTAAGTGTATTTTTATAGGACCAGGAATAGAGCTCAAGTCTGTTTCTAATGGAGATGGAGGCAATCAGATAACCAACACTGCCACCCATGCTCTCTTTTCCTCTTCTTGAAGAGGACAACTTCAGCTTTTAATAAACATGTAATAAGAAGGAAAACAGCTGGTAGCTGCATCACAGATGGTGCCGTTCTTGGCATCTCCAAGGAAGGGACCACACATACAGATGGCTCATTATTCCAGCATTTGGTTATGCATATTGCACAAAATTTTATTCCAATGCTTAACAACCAGTATAAGCAATACAGGTGTTACTATTTTTCACGAGGCTCTCCCTGCAAAGTAAGCAGTTGGGATCTTGTTTTGGTCATATCTTTGTGGATCACAAGCCCCAGAAAAGACTTCTCCCCATCAATATTTCAGTGCTGTCTCTGTTTGTGAGGAGCACCACGTTAATCTGCACTCAGGTGTGATTCATGGCTAAACCAGCTGTCAGTCTCGCCTCGACTGCAGCTCTGTTTTCAAAGTGCACCTTTGTGTCATTAAGGTAACAGCCCGCAAATACCTCAGCGGGTCGCTGATTAAGACAGAGGGAGGGATATTGATCACAAAGCAGCGGCAAAACAAGTCAGCACAGGCAGCCGAGAGCGAGGCCAAGCGCCTCAGCGAGCAACCTTGACCTCTGTGAAGTCCCTCAGACCCAGATTTATTTCTCTTTTTTTGTCTAAACTTATAAACTCATATCGCAGGCTGCATATCTGCATATTTCTGAACTTCAATGTCCTCTGTGTATTATTTATTTTCACTCAAACAGAAAATGTCACTGGTAAAAAGTAATTTGAATGAAAACAAGGCAAAGGATTCAGTCCCATGAGAGAAATGTGTTCTTCGTTGAGTCTTTTTTTAGGCTGACTGTTTTAAATTACAGATGCTCTCTAATTGGCTACGGTCAAATAAAACCCGCCTAATGAGGCATTGCATTCATTTGCTTATTTCCTTTCAAGTCGTTTCCCTTTGTATCTCAGAGCAAAAGTCTGCTCTTGTGCTTACTGTCGTTTCAGGCAGGGTATTCTTAGTCAAAAGACTATCATGCCTCAAATGAATATGTAAATATCTTCTTCTTCTTTTTCCTGCTGCAGAATAGTTGAGACTGTGAATTTACTCATTAACTATAAACAGCAACAATAAGAAACCCCAACTGCTATCCCACCTTTCTATGTTATTTTAATGACCGAGGACAGAAAGACCTGAGACTGCATCTCCATTATATGATGAACTTGGCCTGGACTTCTCCTTTAATGTGACGATTAAGTGTGCTAATCACAAGTGAGAGCGAGACGTGGACACTTTTATCCGTCTGTCCGCCTGCGTGTGTGTCCTGCAACATCCCAGAGATTTTCTTTCAGACCTCCTCACACTTGACACTCCATGTATGCTGGAGCTGTCCTCTCCAATTTATAACAGGAGTCAATGTGACCTTTATCCTGGCAATGACTATAATGTAGTTTAGCACATGTCAGTCTCAGGTCAGGATTATCCCCTGTGTCATATGTTTTGTCTTGCATGTTTTACAGTCGCCAGGGACGCACCGCTGCGCTTCCGCGCCGCAGCCTATTCAACTTTAAAGTGAACTTAGACAGGTGATAGCTTCAAAATACATGTAACATATTATTACCACAGAGACGGTATTCAGAGGCCCGATGCAGCGTGCTATTATGGGCCTATTGCTTATTATACGTTCAGAGATATTTATAGCTTGCATAATGCAATTAGACATTATAATTACACAGTAATGACTATTTTGAACCCCAGTTTAATAATAATAGCTTTCCTTTCTACTCTGCTCTAGTCTGCAACAAATGCAGGAAACAAAAGAAGCCAAACAATTTAAAGCATTGGTAGGCTGCACAAAATAACCGTCACATGTTTTTGGCTCTAATTTCCCCCCTCATACTCATCTTATTGCTCATCAGCTAAGTTGTCAGGTCTGCTACATCCCTTTGATGGCATCACTGACAATTAGCAAGACGATGCCACACAAAACCATCTGGACAGGCACATCTCTCGTTGCTGAGGGAGACAGTTTCTGGTGTGACAAAAATAAATCTCAAGGTCAGTCGCTGTCACTTTTTAAAAGTATCAGATTCCTTCAGAGGTAGATTTATGGGATTGGATTTATTTTGAGAAGGTTTACTGGCTAATGACAAGGTGTCTGAGACTGTTAAGTGGAGAGGAGGAATTAAATCAGTAAAGTATACAACCCAGTACCCTGTTTAATTTTAGCTATTGCTTTTTACAGCACCTTTCGCTGTCACTGTCTGAATTTATTGACAGATTGATGAGTTCAAAAATATGTTAAATGTACAGACAGGCAGATTCAGAAGGACAGCTGCTTGAATTCGAATTATAATAGACGTGGTATGACGTTTTTCCAGTACAGCACAGAAAGAAAAGATCAATTATCAAGAGGGGTGGGAAATGGATTTTCCCCTTACACATATGCAGCAAACGTTCCACATAAATATATGATGCTTTGACAAACCTCCTCACATTAAACCTGAAGGATCCCGGCAGTAACTCTGTTAGGGCCCGGCTACAGCGCCATACTTCTGCATCATTATGATCTCAATAAACATTTACATGAACGGAAAAGTGAAACCAACTGACCAATCACCAGCCAGCCTCAGTTTAAGGTAACAAAGGAAGCTAGCTTTGTACATCTGGTACAGCCAAATTTAATTTAGCTTAAAAGGCTCACATTAAGAACATCTAGGCCTAAACTACCTAACAAAGTAGGCGTGGTCATAAAACAAGAAGGTGCATAATCTGAATAAACTGTATCTATTGCCTTGTTATCAACGCTAACGAGCTCACTGACTGACAGGTGAGTGGGGCAGCTAGCTCTGAGCTTTTAAATAATGTATCCATCACTGTGACCATCCTCGTCTTCAGTTTTACTATACAAAACAAATCATGTCCAGTATTTCATCTGATATGTGAAGACAACATAAACTCAAGAGCTTGTTAAATTTCAAAGAGCGCTTCACCATATTTAGCCTGCTTCATTATGTTTAATGAGTTCCTGAACATGTCTCCATTGTTCTTCTTGTTACGTTTAGATTTGTTGTCTTTGCTCCAGTACAATGAAAGAAAAACCCTGTTTACATCGACCCTGGTGGCAGGTTTCAGATCTGTGGATTAACTGTTAGCTCAGCAGCCATCAACGCAGACCACAACATAAGATGCAAAAACAAATGATTGTATATTGCTACAGTAACATAAAGGAGCAATGCTTCTAAATACAGCTTAAAAAACAGCCACCTCACTAATGTTTAAAACGATTTTAAACCCACACAAACTTCAAACCATTAACTAAAAGTAAGACTCGCCTTTGAAACCTAAACTGAAACGGACAGCCTGATCATTGACTGTCACGGGCCTACATTTATTATACTACTGGACTATTGTATCAAACTGCACCCCAACATGTGAGTCAGGTTAGGAAAGTAATGAATGTAATGTTCCTGCAGGTTCTCCTGTGCCTTTTTTCAAGAGTAATTTTTAATAACTAAATGACTGAATTTGCAGTTATATCGACTGATGGGTGT
>VUQK01004025.1:3285-32444 GCA_015106715.1 Bujurquina vittata | reverse complement strand
TTTAGTGAAAATTTTTTTAAAGTAAAAATAGCATATTATTATATATATATATATATATATATATATATATATATATATATATAAATAACCATACAAGTAAAAATTGAATAATTTTTAAAATACTTTTGCTGATGAAATTGAGACTGACCTCAAGTCGTTTTGATTTTTCTGATTTAATTGATGTTTATTAAATAATAAATATTCAGTTTTAAAGATAGTTAAGACTTGAAGTCAAGTTTTCAGAGATTTTAAATCCTCCCTACTGGGACATTAAAACCTGACACTCTATCTTGTCTTTGGTTTTGTTTTTTGTTTTTTGGAAAGTAAAAGAAGCTGATCATGATCAGAGGGTAAGGTGAATCAAAAGCACCAGTCACAGTAACATGATCATTATTTCCTCTTGAAGAGATGCTTGTTTTTCTCTTTTCTCTCAAACAAGGCTTCGTATAATTCGCGGGCTTTTCATGTTGCAAACACGGGAGAGAATTACACACAAACAGCAGGTGAGGTCACAACAACAAGGTGAACAAAAGCACCATGAAGCGATGCTGACTGTTTGGAAGTCATTCCAAACATCTGACCAGGCTCGCTCACACGCATGACGCACGTCCAGCATGTCATGTCAGGGCCCAGCATATAATGATCTGCTGGGAAGTCTCATGAGTAATATCTGCACATATAATGCTGTCATTTGCACTTTTGAGATTAGAACCATTTAATTTCACTCATTTCAGAAAAAGAAAACCACGCATTGGGACTTTCTGATGGTTTACACAGAAAATAAACCCTGGGTTTACCTCTTGACTTCAAATAATTATAAAAATATATACAATTAATAACTCTAATGAAGATTTTTTTTACAGTAATACTACCTTTTAATAAGCAGAAATCATTTAAACTACCATGTTTTTTTTTCCTCTCTTCAGATATTCAGCCCTATAAATAATCAAGGCCTTCTCCGATGCCTGCAAGTAATTATCTGTGTTCTCTGACAGCCACAGGCAGCAGCAAACTGACAGGCCTCCATGAGGGAGATGTTGTGTAAATTTTATGAGTGACAAAGGAGATTAGTAGAGTGACTTTGTACATGTAACTTTGACCTCCTTGGAGCTGTGCATGCAGGAAGGTGAAAGGGAGGCAGGAGAGGAGCCGCCCAGGGATCCACTTCTGTGTGCTTCACGAAAAAATGTGTTTAAGACGAATATGATGAGAAGTGCTATTGATTTGATGAAGAATAAAAATGTATTTTTTTAGCAAGCTATCACATGAAAAATACTTTTGATGATACGTCAGATTTCTTCAGTATCTTGCAAATCTGGAAAGATGTGTATCATTTCCCCAGTTTCCCAAGTGTATTTACATCAGTCTGTTGTCATATTTTGGCAGATGGGGTTCGGATATTGTGTTGAATTTGGGGGAAAGCAATAGTTTTCCACAGATATAGTGATTCTGGAGAGGCACTCATCAGTTAAATAGCAACCTGCCTCGACAATTCCTGTCTCTGAAACTCCCCCCGTATCATACACCTATTGTGTGCTGCTGGAGACAGACAAACCCTAAGCATTCTTTGCTCTGATTTTCCATTGATGGTCTTTCATATAGTGAGTCTACTCAGAGAGGCTTTGTTCCCCATAATTACAGGGAATGCGATTTCAGCACGTACGTCTGTCTCGCCTCCAGCTCTGTGATTGTCAAGGAGATTTGATGGAGGTATCGAGCACGTGTGAGTGAAGGGGAGCGTGGTCGTGCCATCACACCCTTCTGTTTACCCCAAGTGTCAGAGGGCTGATGTCACCCTGAGAGAGAGCACAAGAGGTGGGCCTCGGTGAATTCCTCCACGTCTTTCTCTGTCTTTCCGTCTCTCTGGACATGTTATGGGAAGAGACGATAACAGGGATGCGCATGGAGTTCAGCAGCCATGGAGCACTGCAAATCTCCCTGGCCATCTTGCACGGCTCACGCTGTTCAAACAGGTTCCACGCCGGCTTGTGCCTTGTCTTGTCAAGTGGCTGACATTCTGATTTAATCAACATCCACGCCTGCCAGATGAATTAGATCACTATCAAAAATGCACAGGGAGCGCCATGTCCCTCACTTGTCAGAACCAAACTCATCTGCTAATTTATTTATTACATTCTCCATGAGAGGAGCATTATAACACTGTGTGGGCTTAAGGTTGTCTGTCCTTGGTGCTTTGTTAAACTTGGATGAGCCCCAGGGACTTTATAATTCTATCTACAACTCGCATCTACTGAAAACACATAACGGTGGCCCGAAGAAGAAAAAACAAACACGACATTCCTTCCGCCCCTCCTCTGAACATCCGACAGCAATCTGCTCTCAGTGCAAAAACGATTCCACTACTATGTTTTAATTTCCACCCTATCTGCGTGTTAATAAATCTAAAATCCAGGCACTCCAAACAGAGACCCAGACATTCTTTGTTTTTATGTGATGAATGACTTGGAAATGTTTAGACATCTATGTTGATTGCGCTTCTCATGGAACGCCGCACCTTGTTTTTTAGTTCCCTGCCATGATTAAAATAAATGGGGAGGATGAGTGCACGCAGGCAAAGCAATTGATAGCAGCATGATAATATCGAAACAGCTGAAAAGGACTGATGTGGTGTTCACTTGATGGTATCAGGGCCAAACTGCTCATTCTCAGAATGGAGATCATTTCTGGAACTATGTACTTTGTGAGAAAATGCTTTCTCTTATATATCACTGAACTCGGGCTTTTTCATTAAACGCGCTATTTTGTTCAATATTTGAAAAGAGCCTGTGCCGGGGCCTGAATGGATCGAATTGATGTTCATTGGACAACTGTATATCAAAGTGATGGCCAAGTCTAAGAAATGACAAAAATCCATTTCATTTCAAGTTTAACAGGATTATTGTGCTTGATGCTGCCTGTGAACAACTGCAAGAGGAAGGAGAGAAGTGTGTGTGTGGGGACGGTTCAGCGTGCTGCTAATGTGAGTGTATGTTGCATGAATTATCAGTGGGAGGACGGCTGTGGTTTAGCTGAGCTGAAGAGATTCAGATTGAGATGTCCACTCACGGCTCACTGGTTTGATATTTCCATCATCGACAGCAAAGGAGACTCTGACAGTTGGGCTGCACAAAGCCAGCTGTTTTCATGGTTTGAAGCGTCCTGAACGTGCACCCAAGTTGAAGGATTGGTAGGAGATTATTAAACAAAGTGACACCCAGAACGCAGGCATCCACAGTTGGAAAATCACTGGGTGTCTCTCTCTCTCTCCTTTTCCCCCTGCCGTTCGCTTTCTGGCTCTAATTTTGGAGCTGCGGCAAAGTGCTCCACCATGTTTGTGTCAAAAGTTCCAAATTGAAAAGTGTGATAAGGTGGAAGCAACATTAAAAATGGATAAACACACATCTGTGGACTAATCTGAGGGGAAAACAATGAACAAGGTGGGGATGGGGATCATATCCCTGCTTATGGAAGGATTTGAGAAAAACAGGATAGATTGGATCTGTGATTGGTCCAATAGACTGATGTCCTGAATTTACTTTAATGCAACTAAATTATTCAGAAACATAAACTCAAGCCATCTGAATAGGTCTGGTTTCTATTTAAACAGACTAAGATTAAGTAGGAGAGCACACTATAGTGCCAGTTAAACTGGACTTAGCTATCATTTTTAACAATATTTACCTAAAATACAAGATATTGGATCATTTACGTGGTGCCAGAGCATTTGGGATATTTCTTAAATGTATTCAGTCTATAACTTATATAGTGCCGTGCACTGGATGCAGTACCTTTAGTTTTCACTTACTTCTTAAAGTAATATAAGCAGTGTCTCATCGGCTCACATAAGCACCACTTGGTGACTTCAGGTGTTACACTTGAATGAAAATATTTGAGTCATTATCATTACAGCAACGTCTCTGGATGTTGTTCAGATGAACATCCAAACCTGAATGGTGAAATGGTGACAATAATGATCGCTGCAGCTTTAAGCCAGCACAAAGTTATTCCTTCTTTCACTTTATTTGTACTTCGAGCAGTGTTGATACTGCAGAAAGGTAAAAATATTAGCCTGATTTTATATCGAAAGCTATAATTGTTATCAGTTACTGTTCCTCCAGGAATTCTTGATAAACACATTTATTCTTAATGGGCAACACAGTTTCCACAAGTGGTGCAACATTTGTAACTAGAGACCAATTTAAACACAAAGAAGAAGAAAAAATCTGTACGATTATATTATGTGTGTGCAACCCTACTACATAATATGAATTTAGCATTCATGTACCAACAGTGTGATTCTAGGCACATATGAAGGTTTGCACAACAGCTGATGCTGATATATATTTCTTGTTTTTGCTTGTCATTTTTATTCAGTCCATCATTTGTGCTATAAATGGCAATGTCAGTCGGTATTCAATGGCATTCCTAATAAATTGGGAAATATTCCTCACTTCTTGGACTCTTTTAATTCAAGAGCGACTGCTTGTAGTTTGGCAACATTTTGCCAATATCTCCTTATGGCAGCACTGCAGCTGCCACTAAAGGAAGCCATTGCTTTATATATAGCACAATTCTCTCTTTGTTTGCTGAGCCCTTCAATACGGGGCAGCACAGCGGTTAGAACTGTGGCCTCACAGCCAGAAGGTCTTGTGTTTGAATCCACCAGTCGGCCGTGACCTTTCTGTGCAGGGTCTCGGCTTCTCCAGCTTAATCCCACAAAGACTTGCTTGTTAGCTCATTCTAAATTAGCCATAGGTGTGAGCGTAAGATGTGAATGTCTGTGTGAGCCCTCTGATAGGCTGTCCAGGGGGTATCCTCCCTTTCGCCCTACGATAGCTGGGAAAGGCGACAGCAGGGGTGGGCGACTGCAGGCCTCGAGGGCCGGTGTCCTGCAGGTTTTAGATGTGTCCCTGATCCAACACACCTGAATTTAATGGTTGAATTACCTCCTCAGTATGCAGGCGAGTTCTCCAGAGTCCTGCTAATGACTTCTATATCTAACTCAGGTGTGTCGATGCAGAGTCACACCTAAAACCTGCAGGACACCGGCCCTCGAGGCCTGCAGTCGCCCACCCCTGGGCTACAGCCTCCCCGCAGCCCAGAGTTGGATAAGCGAGATAAAATGGATGGAGCCCTGCAGGACAAAAGAGACTGCAAAAAGCCGCCAACAATTAGTGTTTGATATGAAGGCCATCCATCTGAATCTGTATACTGACCGAGAATTTTTAAGGAAGCTCTTATTGGCAATCTGATATTGCTTTGTTGTTCTCAGATAATCAATCATGCAATAAGTAATATTGTTTCTGATTGTGCGATAGTGTTTCAGTCCTTTCCAGATCAGGCTGGTGGAGGAGAGCATGACACCAAATATTTCTTTTACTTAAAATTGTTTTTGTGACCAGTTAAAGGAAAACTTTTGCTTCTGTAATATTTCTTCCTTCATACTAGAGAAAATTAAAATCTTTGTGCTGTTTATTTGATGGATACTGTCATGCAAATTAGAGCATTTTATATTAAGACAATAGCTGATTTCCTCATTTTAACATAAAATTTGGGAAAACTTGAATGTTTAAATTGAAGTAATCAAAAAAGAGCACTTACACGTACAGCAGACGTTCCAGTTTTGTTCTTCTGAGTGTGAGTGTGAGGTATTTACAGAGCAGTTTGTTTATATAGGCTACGAACCAGAGCCCGAATTATCGAAAAAAAACATGATTCAACAGACGTTTTCCGTTTTCTGATTTATGGCGCAATCAGAATCCACTCGGTAAACACCTCTGATTCTGGCGAAACAAAACGAAACACAAATTTCAAACCTGGCTTTATCCGATATTCAATATTCTATGCAAATTAGCATAAATTTAGAGAGCTGTCTCATTTGCATGTTTAAATTTACATTTCAGAAAACGTATAATACAAAAAACAATTATGATCTTCGGACAGTTAAGGTCAGCTGGGTAAGTTTCATAGTGATATCAATTAGTAAAAACCAATTGACCACCTTTACCTTTAGTATCTCCTCTGTTTTCCAGCTGCATGTCATTCAGCAGGATTACTGCAAAGATGATTTTTTCAAAGGTGGATGCACAAAAGCTTGTTTGCAGTACATGATGAGTTGCAAGTGAAAGTCATGATCATTTGCTTTTTACATAAATAGAATTAGCAGACAGCTGGGGGACTGCAGTTATCTATACCGCCAAAGAATGAGGCCTTTTGTGCCTACTGAATAATATTTAGCGTACAGTAGGTGCTGCTTCATTGTTTTCCATCCAGGCCAAGTTCAGGTCATTCCTGAATGCGATCTGAAAAATGTAACAATCCTCAGCGATGCCTCATACATGCAATGAAACAAACAAAAAAAAAGCTATTTGGCTTCTGTGGATCAGCATTCTTCTCAGGCACGCGTAAGGGAGTGAAAATACAATATCGTTCTGGAAGATGCTTGCATTCATCTTACAATGAGTCTCTCAACCTAACCCTCACTTTTAGCCACCTCACAGGAAAGAAAGAAAAAAAAATCTTGAGGTTTAGGAAGAAATGAAACCCCCAGCGCTGCTCACTCATCTAAGAAACATTAAATGTACGGTTTGTTTACCCGCATGTGCACTTATGAATCCCAAGGGTGCCGCAACCTGTGTATAACTCACCCTTAGGGCCTTGGAGTATTTTTCACTATGAAATGAAATTTTATAGCATGCGAGATTAGCCGACACTAATGCAAGGTCAAAAATAATAGAATCAATAGGCAGGCTTGGCGATGTTAACATTTACAGAAAATAATGGGCTGAAAAGCGCTGTTGAAAACAGAATGAAATGAGTCTCTGCAGAATTCTTATTGATGGCTTTTCATTATTTCTAATAATTTGACTTTCTTTTGTGTGCTGTTGCCGGGGGTATGGCCCTTGCTTTGGCACTATGGTTTATCTCTGTGTGTGTAGGTGTTTGTGTGCGTGCACTCGCACTCGTGTGAATGTAAGCGCAGGGGTGTGCATTTGCGCTTTCATGTGTGCGCGCACATGTTTTATGGTCAATAAACAGCTATTTTCTGCCAGAGCCTTTCAGCTGCTGGTCAGATCTCTGGTTATAATGTTCCAATAGCAGTTTGGAAGATGAATCTCTGCAGATCAGCCAACTTTGTAGAATTGGACCTCGTCTCACATTCAGAAACGGAGGATGTTTATTGCTTCTGACAACACTCACTCCTTCAGAGAATGGGCCAACATCAAATGAAGTGTCCAAGATAAACCCAAATGAGTATTCTCTGTGACCTCATGCTTTATAGTCTATTGGAGTAGTTGCAGTATCTGCAGCTAATTCAAGTGTGATTACAGGGGGGTCTGAGATCCCTCTCCAATATAACCCCACTCACTGCTATTGTCTTTCCCTCAGACTAATGAAAATAATGGTTATGAATGTTTTTGGTGCACTTTGATTGTCACATCAACTGTTTTTATTGCTGTCATTATGGTTTAACATCGCACTGTTAATTCTGTTAATTAAAAAGCTGATTGCTTTTGCCAGTCTGTGATCTCCATTTGGTGAGTCCATATGGTAGAGATTGCTCGTTGTAAATTTCAATGAAGCCTTATCACAGCGTTGCTATGTATAATCAAGCAGTACAAGTGCTTGAATTGCCTAGAAACCCCCATCATCCTCCCTTTGCAACTCTTGTCCACAACTTCACTCAAACTACCATTTTCTTTAAATAGCTTTTGTTTAAAATCACTACAGAGATTACAGGGTCATTGTTTGTTAGCAAACCAAGCACATTTTAAAGCACACAGTACAGTAGATAATATCAGATTGAGATAATACCCTTCCAATGTCAATTTAGGGGTGGCCTTTCTAGTTTTAGATGGCTACAATAAAGGAAATGTTGTAGCAGTTAAATAGATGCAAAAGAGTCAAACAGGAAGCAATCAGACGAATTACACATCGAGAGGCATTTAAGATACATTCAACTTCAAATGCATGTATGCTCTGCATGCACATATGCTGCACAGAAAACAGTTGTTGGGAGCTCAGCAGTGATGACCTACTTCAGCTGGATTTTATTTGCTGTTTGCTTTAGTGAAAAGTCCCTCAGTCCACTCTGCTGTCTGAAAACACACTGGCTGAATCCCTAAAGGACAGATTAGAGCTGCTTTTAGGTATCAGGGTATAAATGTTGTGTTCAATATCGAAGCACAGGCATCCCAACAAATCAACTAAGCCAGAAGATCAGTGTAAGGTTCTTTGAGAATTTGCTATAAAATTAAAATAAAAACTGTGTTGACATTAACACCAGTACGTGGTATGTGGTTTGTTTTCACCAGGCCAGATAGAGTTTTGGGACACGCTGTCAGTGGGATGAAAGCCTCGCTTCCTGTCTCTGTCCTGAGAGCAGGTTTGTGTGCACACATATGAGAGCTCAGCTGCACCGGGCACAGTGTGGAATTAAAATGCCACAAACATATCATCCCATGTATTTGGAGGCTTGACGACAGCAAAATTATTAAGTTTAAAAGTAGTCATCACCACATTCCCCGTGACCACACGGCACACAACCTAACCTCAGACCCAGCTCACAACTGTCCGTGTTGCTACAATCTGACTGCGCGTATTCTAAACAGAGGAGTTTCCATGATTGATAACAACATAAAACACAGCATTCTGGGTGAGCCACATAACTCTTGTCATTGCAGGTCTTTGAATTCTTGACAAAGCTTTTTGCTAAATGATGTTCTCATGTGTGTGGAATGCCGGTGTTTACAGAAGAGACAGGGAGACGGTGCACACATGGACACGTCTGCCCTCATCAAGCCTGCTCGGGAGTGGACGTCTATCAGTTCAGAAGTCAGCGACTTGCACGAGTCACCCATTCTTCATTTAATTCCCTGTGACGGGCCCGGGCTCTGTCTCTTCTCTGCAGTATTTACAGCGGTGGAATCTGTTTATGTCACACAGATGTAAATGTTTATACGTGATGAACACTGGCTGAGTTTTTACAGTCCGAGCAGATATGTACGGTTTTGAATGTGTGGAAATAGTTTAGCTTAATTTACTGTCATCATTAGGAATGTGAGATCTGTCTCAGACACCAGTTATTGCTTTCAAAGCATGGTGCCAGGTTTACATGTTTAATCGTGGTCTGTTTGTAGTGCCAGATCCAGTAGCGTCCTTGTTAGGCTCTCGTTTGCAAATGCCAGCTGATGTGGAATAAATTGGGTGGTTTATGGTTTGTTTTTTTATTTTATTTTTTTTATTTCACACATGAATAACTTTCTTAGCAAGTTTTTCCTGCCACTACACATTCAAAAAAATCTGTTTAGTGGAATTCTGGAGACAACAAAGTAAATGATAGGTGGTATTTAATGGTTAAAATTATACATAATGGAGTGATCATAATGGTGAACTGTACACATTGTTTTTTGGTGAAAGAGAAGAGAGGCAATAGGAGCTTTAGGCAGAGCGCTGCAGTCTTAATTTGTTAAAGTCATTGTCCTGAGCTCTTTTCAGAAGGCGAGCTATTTATCATTTAGGTGGCCGTTATTTTTAATGAGTCTGTTATCATTCATTTTAGGGCATCCCACCTTTCCTTGACACAGATAGTATTTCTTTTTATATAGGACACAGGATTTATGTCTCCCTCTCCTATCAGCCTCTCTTCCTCTCTTCCCTGGCTGGGAGCTGTCGCCTGAATGGCAGCTTGGAAAGGTGCTGCGGTGCACATACTAAGGCCACAGGGCTCATAGAGCTCAAACTATATCTCACTTTTGTGAAATCACTTACCCAGCGGACTATATGGAGATAATATGGGCCTATCCTTGGCCGTTATGTTTTTACAGAAGGTGTGAGCCGATGCTTCGGTAGCAAACACGAAACACGTTTTGGTTCTGAAACTAATTTTGGAGGTTGGATCATAAAATTCAAGTGGAAATTAAAACGCTGGAAAAGCAGACATCAACAACTCCAGACTAATAAACAACTAATGTTGCCTTTATGAATGAATTTTGAGCTTTTGGATTCAAATCATGATATAGAGTTGTATGTGCAGCATAGATTTTAACACTGAATGCTTCATTTTGAAGAGTTTATAAATAAAAGACTTTAATTAGTTATATCTATAACATGAACAACCAGTGCACGTATGGCTGAACCTATTTGACATCAAAAATCTGTGTTTTTTCTTCTGTTTTATTATTTTTTTATGTTCTGGTGAGATGATGAGATGCATTCAAAGAGGTCAAGCTGTTTATAGTACTTGAAGACTGGATTTTTTCATTTTATATATTTTGAGTCATCTAGCCAGAATGTGAGCTTGCACATATGTGATAGGCCAACGGTGTGCTCCACCAGATGATATTGCATTGCACTAGGACCCTGCTTCATCACAGTTTGTTTTTTCTTATATTTATATATATACACTAATATTCAGGAATATTAGTGTGAATATGATGTGCAAACTATCTGGAGAAATAGTCACTTTTTTGGAGCTATGCAATACTTAGCCATACCTTCATGTTAAATGCTTACATTACCACACAAACATGAGGCATAATAAAGTAATAACTCTCTGGAGCACCACTTGCTCTCTGCATATGTCTCAACATTTTCGACTGCTGTTATTTTCTTTGCTTACAGATTGTGCAGGTTGTTTCTGAGCTGCAGGACTGATAGATTGACTATATATAAAAGAAGAATATATAGCTTCTATATCAGAAAAGTGAAGCCAGTGCACTGCATTCAAGCAAGGATAAAAGAAGAAAAGTCTGATCGTATCAAAGACAATATGAAAACTGCCCTCAGCTCTTTTGATCTATTACCTCAGCAAACACTTTCTCCATGAGGTTACAGTCTCAATTGCCAGTTTCAACTTTTACTGAATTCCAGATGATGGTCATGTTGTAGATTATTGTCCCCATTACAGTCAAAAAGGAAAATAAAAGTCCGCTTCAATGGGAATTTTTCTTGCAACTGACAAGTGCCTACCATATAAGTGTGCAATGTTCCTTGGTTTATCAGCCAGATCGGCCACTCGCTTGTCTCATCTGGTTTATGTAAGATGGTAAAGACCAAAATGCTGAGGCCGAAGCTTCACAACATGTTCTGATCATGATGATAACATCAAAAAAACCCTGATGAGGGTGCCTACAAATGGCAGACCTTAGGAATGAAAGATGAATCCAGCATGGAAGCGCCAAAAACTACAATTCCTCAAACTATTTTACTTCCTCCTTTGTGAAAATGACATTACTCCTAACCTGTCACAGCACACTTTGCTTAATTGGCAACAGGTCAGTAATATGATTTGGCCAGGAAGCGCTCACGTATTTGGACAAGAACATGTAGAACAGCATACAGCAGCTATCAGAACAGTCTGGGTGCTGAACTGCCTGCACGCAGTCCAGACCTTTCACCAACTGAATGAAACGAGACCTACAACAAAGACAACCCGGGACTGCCGAACATTTCGATCCTTTATCAGACCAGAATGGGACGACGCGCCTCTTCCAAAGGTCCAGCCACTGGTCTGCTCAGCGCCAACGCAAGCTAGCTAGCACTGGTGTTGGTTTATGAGCCCCCGGTGCTCCAACGGTATTCTGATTATGAGACTGAGGATGTTTACTTATAAACACAATTTGTAATACCTAGTAAGCAATCAAACATAAAACTAAGTAACTATTTTTAAGTGCTGTTTTAATTATAACACCAGCTATTGTACACTTTAATTTTGCAGTTACTCTTATATCCTGAGTGCTTGACTCAGTTCTTAAATAAATGTGCCACAGCAGCAGTCACTGCCCACACTTTATGTATATGCATACACACACACATATATATATCTTGGTGATGCTAGCAGTAGACGTGTGTTTGTACTTGTACTTTCCTAAGTGTTGTGCTATGATGCCTGTTCCCTGAAGTGTTGATCTAGGCCATATGCAGAGCTGGCACCAAACTGGACTGGCAGGTGAAAGAATGTGCACTTGGCATCTTTCTCACACACTCGGAGGCGCACACAGGACATTGGCTCAAATTTTCTTGCTATAACAGAAATGACCCGACAGGTTTAGCACAGCAAGATGTTTTCTGCTCTGCTACACTTTTGGGTGGTGGTATCAGGATGTCCACTCAGTGCCAACACTCAGTTCCTCCAATGTTGTTATTGTACATGTCTATTTGTAGGGCCTCAACAGAATCCGTCTTTACATTTCTACTTAGGAAAATGTCTCAACCTAGCAGACGCTTACAGTGAAGGCCCGAGATGTGAAGTGGGATAAAGTAACAGACTGTTCCGCTAGATAGGCAAAGCGCCCTTCGTTGAAAGTTACTGCCAGGCAGCCGGGGGTAATACATCACAGCTTTTGTGAGGACAATGCTACGAAGCCAAATCCAAGTACAGATGCATCATAGTTGCACAGTGAGCATTTTGTTACAAATAATGTTGTCATCAATTTTCATCTTTTGTTTAAACATATTAGTCTTTTGGACAAGATAGGTCATATTTCAGCAGGTTGATAAATTTTCTCCCCTCTCCTCTTCACAGAATGTGCACTTAATTAATTACACAACCTTTAATTGGACAGATTATTCCTAATGGTGGTACAGTGCTAAATGTACAAACTCTGAGAGGGCTCACAAGTAATTATTTTAATGCCACTTTCTCGGCTAGCTGTAATCAGTATATTTCAAATAATTAGTATTTTTCACGGGATAAGGTACAGATGCTCTAAAATAGACAAATTACATTTACATTTGTGTGTTGGATTTTTGTGCAGCTGATGCCTCATCTACTGCATCATTTCCACGTGCTGAGGCTTTACTGTGTTAAGGGGCGTATGATCACCCCTTGATATTTTACGATATCTGGCAGTATTACCTCCTGTTTAATTACCTCAGTAATGTGCATTGATGTACATGATGGATTTTTACGGAAGCCCACTTCTTAACTATCGGATGCGGCGATATGAATGATCGTCACTGCCGCAGTAGTCTTAAGAGATAAATTAATAATTGTGACAGAGGAAGCGGAATACAATTAGCAAATGCATCTGCGGTCAACTAACGAAGACAAAAACGAACACGCGCATACTTGCTTGTTTTTTGTATCACTTAAAGTACAGATATCATCGTCTGAACAAACACACGGGGGCTTTTTGACCTCAGCAATTCAGCCCGAAGAAGCTCCACATATTCATTTAAGTGAAGATCGCATGATATCAGTGCACAAACAATCTTAATTTACCTCTAGCAGCACTAGTTTGCACTGCAGCAAAGGTGGAACGATTTAGGGAGGAAAAAGGAGAATGATGGTGCTGTAAAAACTTCACAGCTTGACTCTGAGATAAGGAAAGAGTGGTTAAACTAATGGCTGAGGCCTGCTTTGAGGGTGCCCAGGCCTCAAAGTCATATAATTCAAAGCATGTATGTCTGCCTTGTGCTCATTACCATGACTGATCATACTGTCTTCCAGTATCCTGCCCGCCTGGCACCCAGGACCTGCAGGTGGTACTTTATCTAACGTCCATGTCAATTTTTCACAGAAATTTTTTGCTGCTAAGCAGTCCGAAATCACAGCTTGGCAGGGAACAAAGAGCAAAAACATTTACTCGAACGAATACAGCTTCTGCTTTTCTAAGGTAAAGACAAACTGCAAAAACAATGCAGCTGCACGGGGGTGTATCACTTTATTCCTTTATTGTTCAGAAAAGACTATTATTTATAGTGGATAATATAATACTATGAAAGGTATTCCTTACATTTTTAATGTTTGTTTGGGTTTTTTGCAGTGGGTGGCCAGATACCACACCACCTCTCCATTTTGCTAAAATGTCCAAAATTCATGCGTCACTGGCCGTCATTTTTCCCTTTTCAGCATCGAAGCATCTTTTTTTGTTTTTCCCTCGTTCTCCCCCTCTGTCTCTTGTCCTTCTCTTTTATTGCTTTGTACAGCAAAGCACCATTACTGATCCCTTCCAAAGCACAAACTAAAAATCTATCCCGTTGTCATTTGCTGCACCGTGCCATCTATCATCGGGGGTGCTTGGCAGCGTCTCCATACGAGAGAGGAGGTGCTGGAACAGGAGGCAGAGTCAAGGACTTTCACGCGCAACAAAAAACTTGTCACAATTATTTATGGCTCTTGCTGGGACACATAATAGGACACATCAAACTGCTGTTTTTTTGTGTGATGAGCGCCCTCACATCGCTGGCTCCCTTGTCGAAGTGGGTCACAGGCATCTCTTGCCTTACACATACAATTTCCAAGACAATGGCGGAGCACTTGGGGAAGTGACAGTGACAAATACTGGAGCCCCCACAGAAAGCTGGGCAGGCTGTTACATGAGTGATTGCGCCAATAATCATGTGGAGTCGTCACGTGTCTGTGGAGCAGGAGGGAGATGGGCAGCAGGGGTGGCAGGGGGTGGGAAGAGGCAGAGAGAGAGAGAGGGGGAGTCTATGAGTGTGTGTGAATAAGACAGGGAGGAGCTGGGGGGGGAGGAGGCCTGTGTAGAGAACTGGCTAACAGGTCCTGGCAAATCATTTTTTATTTCCTTATCATCCATCTCCCACTTCCTCCCCTCAGATGAGTTGCTGCTAAATGACTGTCACTTTGGACGGTGCTGTGATATGTTCTGCTGTAGCGCCCGTAATTGGGAAGGGGTCACCGGTGCCTGTTTCTCTGTGTGACCTTTCTTAAACTCAGCCGCCCAGGGAATTGGGCAGAGCCTCAGATTAAATTACTTCTCCAGCGCCTCGGCCCTTCACCTTAAGTGCTGGCACTTGGCTCCAGTTCATGGGAAAGAAGCCCCTTGTTCTCGCTTCAGCGCTTCAGGCACCAAGCACGGACTTGCCCAGTTTGCCAGCCAGAGCTAACAGGAGAGAGACCATCAGACTATATGGCTTAAATACTGCAATGCTATGTCTTACATATACACTTCCAGATACTGCCCTGCACTCAAACTGCATCACATTTCAGGGAGACTTTGTGAGATGTCCTGTTCTTTTCCTCTCTTTTTGCCAGACGGTATAGGACGCAGCAGAACGTGCAGGCTAAAGTAATTACTTTGTTTCTTCTATTAGTTTCTGCTTTTGGTAAACAACAACGAAGAGTTAAATGTGAAATCATCATCTCGCTGTCAACAATATACCCCCACCGCCTCTCTCCCGTCACCACTTAAAAAATGGCACATTGACCTGACACAGCAATGTGAGGAGAGAGGCAGCTATTCACTGCTCTGTTAGATATGATATAATGAGACGCCAGCGCTCTGAAAGACTGACAGAAGAAAAAACACCACCCAATTGTTCTCCAAACATTGTGGGGACGTCTAAATAAAAATGTCACATTTTGGCTCCCTATCATGCAAATTAATGGCATATCTGGCTGTAAAATAGACATTATGTGAAATCAAATCATCTCCGAAGACATAAAAAAGCTCTGATCAAGTGTTCGTCCTCCCCTTTGAGAGCCTTCAACAGCTCGACTACCTCCTCAATTACTTTGGGTGTCAACAGACAGCTATCTGCAATGAGGGCATGTTTTCCCACATAATGACAACTGATAGCTGGTGTCAGACAGGTTATGCTTTTCAATTTGTGTCTGGCAATAATAACAATTACAGCTCATGCAAGTCCTCATTACCTTACAGTATGAATTCATTTTGGTGCGCATATTTCCCAAAACACTTATGTGCACAGCCGTCAGCCGAGATGGGCAACAGGAAGGACAACGGAGGATGAAAAACAGAAATGGGAAACTTTGTTATAGTTGACCATTAACTTTAAGGAGGATCAGTCCTGCCAGACCTGCCTCTGGTTCACTCCTCAAACCGTCCTGCATGTACTGGGTGGGGTCCTGTTGTAGCTACCAATCCAGGAAGAGTAATGGCTTAGGAAAATATGGCAAAATTAAGGCTGCCGGCTGTTCGGTGACACAGATTTTCCCGTTAGTGGAGAAGATCTTATTGCTGTTGAACTAATTATAACATGAGTCTTTATTTCAGCATCTCCGCAGCGTGCCAACAACTGCGATTGTATTCACGCTGAGATGAACAGCAAAATTTTCAAGCTCTTGGCAGTGCAATTTGCACTAAAACAGGTGGTGTGGTGAGGATTTTAGGATCGAAGCACAATCTACCCAAACATACAAATATGTGAATGCATTTCCAGTAACGTTCCCAACTCAGCGCCAGACTGTGTGTATTGGAGTAAAGGCGGAATAAGAAGGATTATATGGAGAGAGTGTTTCAGAATAAAAGTCACATTCGTTTACTCCGCAGACTCAAATTCAATAAAACAAGAAGTAAAGCTCAGTTCAGCAACATTATAGGTCCAAAATAAACAGCAGGAATTCAGCTTGTTAATGACAACAATTTTTTGAGCTTTTTTTTTTGGAAGGAGAGACTCTTTAAGCATTAAAATGAAAAAAATGTGCATCCATGATTACAGACTAACTTTGATTTGTTTGACCAAAAGGTCAAAGAATTCATATTTAAATTTAATTTGATGTACACCAAACCAAAACTGCTGTAATAATGGCTTCTCTTAAATTTTCTATAACAGATGAATTCTAACTCCTTGGATTCTCGTGGCCTTGGGGCCCTACAGGGAATGTGCCCAACTCTCTCCAAATACATGAAAATATAATGCAGCTTTAAAAGTAGGTCATTATAGAAACAGTACATCCGTAAACAGTAAAAGATGGCTGAGCTGAGGGTCAGTGCTTCTGTCAGTGAACTGCCGTAGCTCATTTTCCCAGGCTGGCATGCAGCCCTACAAGTCGCTGCTCTCAGTCTGGACACTGGCTTTGCATATACAACAAAGACACACATTTCTGGACACCATTCAATGCTCCATGGTACAGGCCCACCCACTCTGAAATGCTTTTTTCCCCTTTATAACACAGGCTGAGGTATTATCCATCTGGCAAGAATTTCCCAAAAAAGTTTTTATTCCAGCAGAAAAAATGAACTTTCTTCAACTTTAATGACATTTCTTTCAGTCTGTGCCTTTAACCTAGCCACCAATGAACCAAAAACTGGCATTTATATATAAGATTTATGCCAATTAAGAGTATACAGCCTTTGCAAGCAGCTCATAGACTGTAAATACAGCAGTTCCTTGAGATAAATAACGCTACCACATCCACATTCTCCGTTTTAGCATGCTAATATTTGCAAATTAGCACTAAAGCGCCGGGTTTTGGGGGACATCAGAAACCAAAGAGAAGATATTTGGCAGGACGATTACACTAGAAGTAAAGTTAATGGATTGCTATATTTATAATTCATCATAAGGAGGACACATAAAGGGATTTGCGTTCCAGATGAGACACAGTTGAGATATTTAAGTCTTGAACAGTGTGGCGAACTAATTAAACAACAGACAAGTGACATTTCCATATGCAGAGCCATTAAGCTCGGCTAGAGAAAGTCACTGTGGGGTGAAGATGACCCAGCAAAAGACAGCCGATCGTGGGTCTCATTCTGAAAAAGACAACTGAGTCTTTGCTGAGCTCACTGCTTGATTCAAGTTCCACAAAGCTGGAATGATGCTGTTCGTTCTTCCCAACATGGCTGTAATTTGAGTTTAGTCAATCAGCTTTTAGGATCAGCTTCAGACCTGATCAGGATTAAGAACACAGAGTTAAAGTATAATCACGATAACAAATCTCTCAGACACGGAGGGTCTAATGAATAGGTATGGGTATGAATGGTGCTTTTGGACATTACTCTTCTTTAATTTCTTGCGATTAAAACAACACCAAAGTGGTGCCGGTGCCTAATCTAGAACCGGTTCCATGCATTTCCACCAAAACAATGCTGGTGTTAGCACAGCAGTACAAAATTATAGAGCTGGAGCCACAAACCTCGGTGGCCATGGAAATTATGCACTGTGCTCCAACCAGCAGAAGTGTGAGCTAATTCTTAAAAGGCATTAAAGCCGCCAGTATAACTGTCACATTGATCTCTTCGCACACCACTGGTGATGTCATCACAAAGTCACATCTATTTATGTTCACCATTATGATGCATGTAGCTGCTGCAGTATTCTCTTGAACAATAGGTGTCGCCACTCATTAAATACCTCCACAAGAGTGCTGATATAGGACAAGAAGAAGTCATAACTGGAAGCAACAAATTTTTTCCACAAAGTCCCTTGTTTTCAAACTGTTGCAATCACTCTCTGTGTAACCTGTGGTCAAATGATGGTCAAAACCAGTGCAATCATACACTCGTGTCCTCAACCCAGCTGCAGCAGCGCCACGTGGCGGGTTACAAAAATCAAGAGGTCCACGGCCTGCAGAAATGGCAGCTAGCTACATTGGATGTGATGTCAATAAGGCATCACATGGTAGGTATAAAATGACCCCGAGGCAGAACCAGCTATGCATTAACACCAAGCAGCAACCTTAAAAAAAAATAATTAAACCAGTGCAATAGTGTCAAAAACTACAGTTCCCCTAATGGCCACATGGGGGTTACTCCACAGCGAGTCAGTCCCCATAAACTCCAACATCACAATGCTCAGTAGTATTACAAAATAATGCTTACAGCTTAGTACAAAGAAGTAGACTCAGCCTGTATGGACAGTTTTCCTCCTTCATGACTGTGCAGGGTTTTTTTCTCATTCATATGAATTCTGATAGGCTTAACGTTAGGGGCGAGGCTGCTTTGATTGACAGTTATGCCAGCAGCTGTCTGCTAAGTGTCACCTCCACTAATTCCATTCACTGGACATCTTGACCATGTTTGTGCTATTGGTACTTTCAGTTATCTGACAAATACTGCAGCTTGCTGTGTGGCACTGAGCACCCAAGAAATACTGTTTTTTTTAGCACTAATTAACAAATATATGCCTTTGCTTCCACCCACTGTGATTATGAATGCAGCTTGCTAACTAGGTTTACTATCCTTAACTAATACAGTAACTTAGTACTTCATCCTCTCTTCCAAATATAACTCCAATAACTTCTGGCAGCAAAACAAAACAACACACACAGACGAGCAGCATAAATGCTAACAATTAGGCTTCAAAATGCAGAGCACAAAAACAACACATGGTGTCGTGGTGACCATCTTTTATAGTCTGTGACCAACACCCCATTTTCACTAGAAAATAGATGCATCAATTTATTTTATAATGTTTATTATTATTTTAAATCTAGCAGTGTCTGGCTCTCTTTCTAAGGCCCCAGTCACACAGCCTAGAGACTACCCCCCCCGGCAACCAGTGGCTGCAATGGAAAAATGTGTATTCTGTGACCAGTTGGTGAGTGGTTGCTGGAGGTTGCTGGTAGTCAAATGGAAACTATTCACCAAAATTAAAGCTGCCTGTTTTGAAGCATGCAGTGGTAGGGCGCAGCTTTTACTTTGAAAGCGACCAATTTCCATTTTCCGATTACGTTGCACTTTTGTTGCAAGTTTCACTGCTGCTCAGCGAGTGCAGACAAGCAGCATCTTCCATGCAAACTACCAGCAACAGTGGCCATCTGTTAGCAACCAGAGCAATCACAAGAAGACTTTGGTCCAGCCCACGCTTTGCGACCGATTTCACTCAGCGACGGCCGGGAACCTTCAGTAAACATTTCAGCCAAGCAGTCAGAAAATACACTTTTTCCCTAACAAGTGGTGGTTGCCAACCTGTGAGACTGAGGCCAACTTTGTTGAGAGCAGCGGGTTAATATATGCTTACAGGTAGCTTTTGTCTGGTGTGAGTGGAGGCCAGTGCCAGCGGGTGCAACAAGTCCTCAAAAAGATAGGCTCTTCAAAATGTTCATGCTCAAATAAGGTCTTTTTGGGAAGTTAATCTGAAATGATTACGAATTATTTGAAGTCAGTATTAAATGATTTAAGTGGTCAGTGTTGAGGAGTGTTCCAGGGATTTAACATATTCCTCCAACGTCTTTCTTAATTCTAGCTGACATCTTCCCGCGGAGGGATTGCACTGCACTGGCATCCATGTGTGTCTGCTCCTTTTTAAACACCATCCATGTGTGGCCAAAGCCCCGCTTGACAATGACGCAGAGTGATGCCCCCTCAAAAGCAGAGAAAGAGGAAATCTGTGATGAATCACGTCCCATGGAGGGAAAATGTGTTAAATAGCACTTGGACACTGCAGCATGATAATTTTCTATCACAGCAGCCTATAAGTATCTGACAAGCCCTATGCTGACTCGGCAGTCTGTTACAAAATGGCAGGCGTGCCCTTTTATCTCGGTACATGTTTCACGGCAATTGGACAATCAGCCACTGCAGTGAAAATCCATAGTATTGATCGGCCTGTATCTTCTCTATAATTCTCCACCAGGAAATCCCTGATGACAAATTATATCTGCACCAGTTTTTGATTGGTGCTTTGATGTAAGCGATCTCCAAGGGCAGACCGAGGAAGTGTTTGAGGCTTTATTAACTGAGTCTAAGCTGGCTCTTCCTCTTCTCACACCTGCCCAAAGCTAGCCCTTCTGTCAGTCATACTGCAGGAAGCCAGTCAAAACAGCTCCAGTGAGTCAGAATATACAGCTGCACATACAGGCCACCCAGCATCATCACAGGGAGAAACGCAGGCCTACTACTGGGAGGGATAGCTGGCTGTGAAGGTGACTGTCTGCCTCCTGCGTCTAGACTTGAAGAGCACGCACACACATACGCCAATATAAGCGTGGCACAATAAATCTTGCATCAGATATCGAGCAACTTTTTCCTGTTTATTTCTAGATCAGAGGAAAGTCATCGCTGTATTTCATTACAATTTACAACATGTATACTGCATTTTTATAAGTCTATCCCGAGATAGTCGCTGCCTTTTATTATGCCTTTGTAAATTGTGCTGCAGTGTTAAGTTTCAATTTACTGTCAGTGTAAGCGGTCATTTCATTCAAGCAGCTCCTATTCTGTTTCCCTTGCATCTGCCATAATGGCACTGCTACAATGGAGCTAACCATCTCCTCCAATCTGCTGTTTATGAACACAACGCAAAGAGGTAGAAACGGCAGCACAAGACAAATTAAATGTGATAGTGTTTTCTATTGATTCTAAACAAACACGCGCCTTTTCTCACTCTCTGCTTTTAGCACTTGATGCGTATAACGAGCCTTATCATTATTCACTATGTACTACTCCCTTTTTTCCTCAGTTGATAACCCTGACCACAATGCACTGCTCAACACACTGGAGTGCACACATCAAGAGGCCTCTTCTAATCCTGGCGGGGTACTTAGCAGGCATCAAAATTGGCGAAGAACTTTTCCGAAATCCACTGTCATAAATCCGATGATTTTTGAAAGGAGAAGGGGAGAGAGAAAGCCCTTTATTGGAGAGTCGGGTGTGTGTGTGCTTGGGGGGGGTTGAGGGGGTGGTGGGGGATAATGTTGGACATAATCCAGTCTCTGACAGAGGAGGAGGGGAAGCCAGCATCGTTTACAGAGAGGCATATGCTCCCTCCCTTCACACAGTCATGAACTACAGCAAAGCAACCTTTTACCAGCCAGTCAGAGAAGGATAATCTTTCCCCTCGTAGCACAATGCAGGAGATTACATGGAGAACATGTCAGTCTGCACTGGATTTGCTAGACACTAGATCTCTTGTCCCTATCGATTTGCAGGCTGCTCATTCATGTTTTCACACGAGTCTCACAGGCAAAGAGGCCAAAAGCATACAGTTAGGAAGGCAGCCATTCTTTTCTTTCTGCTCCCTTAACCTCTTTGTACGACTGGGCGCTTCACTTTGTGCGCGCGAGTGCGCGCGTGCTTTGGTTTGCACCAGCATTTGCACATACATGCTCGCAACAGTGTCAATGTAACACCTGCTCCCGGTAAATGCGTTTTGTAATCACAGGACAAGTTAACCTCGACACCGCAGACTGCAGATGTTGTAATCCCTGGTGCTATTCTGTCGCTGTTGATTTGCTTCGGCGCGAGCACAATCATCGCCCTCATTTTAGGGGTTATAGTTTTCCCTAAAGCTTTGCATTATTAATCAATTATTACATTGCGCCCCCCCCCGCCCCCCCAAATATGAACATCAGAAGCTGCTACAGTTTGCACACTGCTGGACCCAGGTGGTTAGGACGCTGACCATTATAAACTGGGCTCCTTCCAGCAATTTAAATTGCAAAAACAAAGCTTCATCACTGCAAAGTAAAGCGGCTCAGGGAAGCGCTCGCACACAAATGTGGCTAAACGTCAACAGCATTTTGACAAGTTATCAAACCATTATTTTAAGTTCCCAGTAAGCTGTTTATTCCATAATTAAAGGAGACCTATTGTGCTCATTTCCATTTTAGCTAGTCTAGGTTATAGTTGTGCATTATTCAAAGTCTTTGTGCGGCCCTAAGTTCAGCTACTGGCTGTTTTAGCACCCTTCCCCCGATTCCTTCTGATTGGCCACCTCTCACAAACAGAAGGTTTAAACCAGGAACTTTTTTGACATTTCGCCTTCCCCTCCAATCCAGAGGGTTAAGCAAAATATCAAAAAAGTAACTTAAAGGGCCAAATGGTATGTTATTTTTGACATAATTCGCGGACCAGGAGTAGGGGGCGTGACGTAAAATGGCCCGCGGGCCGCAAGTTTGGACACCCCTGGTTTAAACCAAAGGAGTGTGGGGCTTCTGTGCTCAAAGTCAGGGCTGTTTTCCTGCGATTAAAATATTAGGGATATCCAATCTCATCATATGCAACTGAAAGTTTAAAAAAAAGCACATTAGGCCCCATTTAAGTTGTAAAAGTAGAAAAAGAGCACTCTAACTGGATCCACAGTGTGACCATGAGTTGACAGAGCGCCATTCTATTAAATATAATGAAAAGTGCATAATATTGAAGCAATTCACTTTGTGGAAACTTCACTCTAGAGAAGTTTTTGATATAGACTAAAGAAAGTCTTTGTCCTTAATGACAAAAGCCCTACATATTTTATGCAACCTGGAAGAGGGCAGATTAAGGCCCACTGCAGCAGACTTTGACAGAAGAGTCCAGTGGACTCACAATGCCCATTTTAAGGAGCAGAAAACAAGAAGTCCTCACTCATGCGTTTCTTAGTGATCAATATGCTAACTCGGGGAATGCTAAAATCGAGGCGGATGCTTGACAAAGATGGATAGATTTGCACCGTCCGTGAAATGTCACTGATTCAGTGGAGGATGTCACCTCCGGATCGCTCGGCTGTGTGATAAGCCTGACACATCAGCTTGGGGTGGAAAGTGGTGTGGCGCCACTCTCTCACTCTCCCTTCCTGTCAGAGCAGACGGATGACAACGACCACCGCTGCACCGGGTCCGGCGGGACCCAGGTAAAAATGAACACAATTAAAAAATGGATGAGTTGCAATCTGCAGAGAAAAGTCAATGTGTGGGGTTTCGGGTGGTTAGCGTCTGAGTGGTCGCAGAAAAGCAAAATCATTAATTCCAAGTGAGGGCTGTCAATCTAGATTTGACAGAAACACTCTGAGCTGAGAAAAGTTGTTTTTTTTCCCGTATTTATTGATTAGTTGCATGTCTAAGCGCTTGTGTTTATTTGCAAATATGATCAAATTTCAGCGCGTTAAACTGCTGAATATAACCACCTTGACGTACTGTAGTGTGGTAAGTCCACACTCACTGTGATATATTCAGACTGGCATACATCACTTTCATTTTCAGCACATCAGACACTCCTTGCCAGAGATTTCACTGATAATGGGAACAAAGCTCTGTCATTTCCCATAGATAATGTAATTGCCATAGGGAATGAGGCCATAAAGATGGCAATAAAGGTTTTAATTTTACTGCCTTCTTCTAGAATTTGACCCTTTGTGGTGCCCATATTTCTTCATGCCCCGAGGCAGGTGCTCCGAGACTCTTCTCTCTATTTGTTCAGGATCAAAAGGTCTGTCCAACAACAAGCAGCACTGACAGGCTGCGTCGGCATATGTTGGGCCCATCTATGGGACCACGAGAAGGTGAGGGAGCGAGAGGTTTCTGTTTTCTTCATCACACTGTCAGAGAGGCACATCTCTGGGGACACTGGGCCAGTTTGTGTGGTCAAAACAAGAGAGTTACACAGGGGGAAAAACAGCAATCAACAGAGTGGTACTTCACACTGACCCACAGCTTGACCTGCTGTCAAATTCCCTACCTTTTTCTATTCTGTTGCTCCCTTTTGGCTGATTTTGACTGATTGGTTTTGTTTTGCCTTTTGTTGATCCGTCTTCCTCCTTTTCACTTGTAGGTAGCGGGTATCATATCTCATGTGGTATCCCAAAGACTCTGATTGTAATCCTGTTGCCTTCCGAAGGAAAAACAGCAGAATCTGACAGAAGACAAAGCACCATCTGCCCACAGGATCCTGGGTAACTAATAGCCCAGGTCAAAGTCTGTCCTTTTATTTATAATCCTCAACAACATGAAAGATGAAGGGCTAGATTGAGATGCATAACTTCACCCCCTTTTTAAGCAGGAAGCCCACAGACACCAAAAATGATGAAATGCTTTGGCTGAGAGGTAAACTATTAATAGACTGCTCTACCTGAAACTGTCATTGTGATCCCTGCTCTACAGCCCTGCATCCACACCAGGAGCACCTTCCGGGGACCTGCAAAGGGCTGCTGAGAAGGACCATCACATATGCTGAGGTGCACACAGTGCTTATCCAGAGACCAGTGCGCTTCATAATTGATAGTAGCATGCATGTGTCAGTAAAAGCAAAGTGTGGGCATGCAGATATTTTATTTTGTGCTGATTCTGGACGTATGACTGCAAATCTCTACGAAAGCCTGCAGTGTTGTTGAGTCAAATAGAGGATGACAGTAAAACAAGGACGCGGGCATTTTTCATGGCCAACTAATTAGCTATTTCCCCTAAGAAGAACAATAAGAGCTCTTGTGTGTGTCACTACCGTCTGCTGTGCATCATGAATAAAATGCTCATTTTAAATATTTTGGGGACAACTTTTGGTATGTAAATCAGCCAGCAGTGAAGTTATGTCAGAGGAAAAGTCACTGCCGATAGCAACCGCATTCCACAAATGATCATTTATTACCAAACACTATTTTTAAGGTGGGAAATGGCAGCCTCCCTTTGTCAAGTCTAACAAGGGAATAGCTTTCAGGTGCTTATACCACTATAACTCATCTCTGTGACCTTTTGAGCAGGAATTAGGGCACTTTCATCCTTGCTCAGGTGCTTGTTGGAGTCCATTAGCATTTTTAAAAAGTGCTACAGAGTATAAAGCAAAACAGGGAATCTTTCATTAATAGACCTAGTGAACTTTAGCATGTTGGGTAAATTATGTAGAATCACCCGATAAAGGATGGCCACGGCGTTGCCGCAGACTTTAAAGCACCATCTACTTACTAGCATGTTGAATTGTGACTGTATTTCTCAGCACTGTCTCTATATTTGTAACGCATTTAATATCAAAGCTAAGATCCACGACACCTTCAAGCACACGTAGCAATCATGAGTTAATATTTCCTTGCTCCAAATGCTCAGTACCTCTTTTATCATTATTCTCCAATTCAACATGCTCCTCCTTCAGGGAAATTACATAGCCAACCACCTAATCCCAGTCGTGTTGAGTGCTATTCTACGCTAGCAGACCAAATTAAACATCTGACTGAGATTGCTGAGAGAGACAGAACACACAGTCTTCTAACCCGTTCTCGATTTTTGAAGCTCCTAAATAATTCATAGATAAAACAAAACACAACAAATACCTTGAGACGTGCGCTACACAGTAAGTTAATCCCACAAAATGAAATAGAACTTTATCTTGGAGCTTAAATTGAAGCAATACTGTGATATTAAAGTGTGAAAGAGAACACAAACACTGCAACAAATTACAAAATACCAGGGGGACCGACAACAGTATTACAGAGGACAGCCAAATACCATTTCATTTTAGAGTGTGGGACATGCAGTTCAATATTATCGTTATTGTCAATAAATTGTAGCATGCAAGCTAGTTTGAGTTATCACTGCCTGTGTCACATTTCAAAGCACGAGGAAGCTTAGATAATTCACAATTGTGCGACGTCAGAAATATCGTGCAAGAGCAGCAGCGTTACCGAGAATAATAAAAGGGAGGTGAAAAAAAGAAAGTTTTGTTTGGGCCAACCATGAAAGGCACTCCACAATCCTAATGTACCAGATTGTGTTGAGATGTCATACCTTCTGCCGTCTGCTCGTTTTGTATTACCACTTTCTTTGATCAAAAGCATTAATCTAAAAAAAGGTGATATCTGAGTGCAAATATCATCTTTATGTGGCCATTACTTATTAATCTTTATGTTCATTCTGGGGCCACTAAGTCATGTCACCTAGATGTCCTCTGAAAGCACAGGGGCCGACAGTATATTGAATTACATGTTTCCCTATTTACTGGAAAAGCAGGTCTTGGAGATAACAAGAAAGGTGATATTTACAGTAGCCTGAAGCAGCGTGATGTGTGCTGCCAAATCGCAGCTCAGGTGGGCCAAGTAACTTCTCCGTGCTGGGTGGGAGGACGAGACTGTGTCAGAGGCACAGAAAAGATGCATTTTTAAAGCTCTCGCTCATATCAGTGAGCTTAAAAGCAATTCATATAATCGTCTGTGACGATAAGCAACTGAGGTTTAAGTATCATTTTGATTTTTTTCCTGTTTTAGATCCTGTAAGGTGTTAGTGTAGGACAAGCGCGGTTTTAAATAGCAAAATTAATGATGTCTGAATTCCATTTAGCTACTTTAGTTTCAGGCTCCTGGTACTGTGCACACTGCCTCACTGATAATCTGTCATGGCTCACTGGAACACTTGAACAGAGCAGAGCCATGGCTTTATTATTGCTAACACCTGTGCTTTTACAAACAGTCATATACTGCGAGTTTCAGCCTGAGCGTCCGGCGAATTTCCTCAAATAATTAAATACAAACTAAACACAAATTCTGGTGAAAGAAACATAAACTGAGCTGCAGATAAGGGCTTGAGGATGCAAAGGTTTATATGGCAATAACCAGACATTAGGTTACATTAGGAGACTGTTTCATATTTACTATAGTGTATTATCCAGTTGAGCTCGACACGCGAGGTTGGTCGATAGCTTTATTGGAATAGTACAGAAGATTAAGCACGGATTGCAGGCAGAACAATTAGTCAATAAACAGATTAGTTGATCAACAGTAAATAAAACTGCAAGAATTAATTGTTAGTCATTTGTCAAATAAATTAGAATTACCACCTCACGTTTGTATGCTTTCCCCCACCAGTAAATATGCATTTTTCACCTTTTTCTGTCCAGGCTCACATGTAGTCAAGAAATATGTTAAGTACACTTCTACATGGCCAATTATGCCGACTGACTCTAAACAATGCATCAAATATGAATATTGATGCAAAGATGCTACAAATTCTAAAAATATGGATGCTTCATACACGTCTTTAATGTAAAGGTGGACACCTGAGGACACTGTTACTAATGCAATATGTGACCAAGTCATAACCTCTCCTTCTTTTTCTGAGTAATCACTATGAAGAAGATTTTTTGTATAATACTGTGACATCACAGTCGAGTAACTTTTTGAGATTTTGAGTATAAAATCTCATCACTTTACTGGACATTTGTGAAGAATTTAGAGCCTGACTGATTTATCTGTGGGCCAGTATCACGAGCCAATATTAGCTACTTGCTGATCTAGAGCTATCAGCTGTAATAAAAGCCAATATATGAAAATTTAAGAAGTAAAGAACGTAAATGAGTGAATAAATAATTACAAATGACAAATGTTTGGTAAATCTGTTTATGTTTTGTCTGTTTGAAAGAAAAAAAGCCAATAATTTCTTAATATCACTAAATATCTGCATTGTTATAGAAATCCTGTATCTCTGCTAAAATGCTGCCACCATTAGCATAAAAAATGGTTGATTTGTATCCAAAAACACATTTCGCCAGCGAGACCGTTCGGCACCAAATTCTAACCAGCTCATCCTTGAGTCCAAGTTAATGTTTTTTGCAAAAATGGAAGAAATTTGCTTAATTTTTTTCCTGTGATTTTGGTTTTACAAGAATGCAACTGTCATGAGATGACAGCGACCTCGAGATCTGAGTCCATACTTGAGTCTGAAGGATAATTTGAGCAAGTCGGAAAAAATTCTCTTCAGCCATTCAAGAGAAACGGACACACGTCTCTGCAAGCCAGAAATACAGCGTGTTTGTCACTGAGATAACAAGTTCAGACATTTCATTATGTTCCATGAGAGTAAAGTGAGGGTTTTTATGAAATTGGTATTGTTCCTAATTTTTATTGAAAAACATTTTGGAGGGATTAACTGACTTTCTGCCCTTTAACAGAAGTTTGAAATCTTTCCTAAAGATTTGTGGAAATATTTCAGTTTTTTCCATGTTTCAGTGGTTAAGTAAGAATATAATTTGGGGTAGAGTGCTGCTGTATTTTCATCATGCACTGTGAACTCCAGTGTTGTAGTTGTTTTTGGTACAGACATACAAATGCCTACCAAACTATACAAAACCAACTTTGTCATAGTTCCCACTACCAAAGGTGTCTCCATGACCCCTTGACATTAATAGGTATGGTATAAAGTAGGAATAAGACCATAATATTTTCTAAGATTTACCAAATTTGGCACAGATGACCATCAGACCAATCTGTCACTGAAAACAATTTATCAAAACCAAACTTTTTTTTTAAACTCTCTTTATTGCGCTTTTTCTTTTATATACAAACAAAACAACAACACTGCAATACAAACAGAAACTAACCTACTAACCAAAAGACACAATTCACAGCAATCACAAGGCAAAAAAAAGAGGATCAAAAACACACACAGAAGAGACACACAGAAACACCCCCCCAAAAAAAACACAAAAAAAACAAACAAAAGAAAAAACCCTCATTTATATTGACCATCATATTCCCAGCCATCAACTACCATATCAGTATTTCCAAGAAAAGAATAGAACAAATCCCAAATTTCGCAGAAGGTGCCTAGCTTATTTTTAAGTGAGTAACTTATTCTCTCCAAGGCCAGATGTGAACACATCCCTTTCAACCACTGAGCAACAGTGCAAACTTTCTCGTTTTTCCACATTATGGCAATGCATCCTTTAGCCTCCAGTAAACAAGTATTCAAAAATGCTCTCATAGTTTTAGATAGACTCAAATATTCAGGATATATATGAAATAGACATAGTTTTGTAATCAATAGTACT
>VUQK01004023.1:12018-33779 GCA_015106715.1 Bujurquina vittata | reverse complement strand
TCCCTTAACATTTCACAATTAATTTTTTTTTTTTTTTTTTTTTTTAATCTATGTATTAAAAGTATCTGAACACTGATACCAGCGGAATTTTTCTCTGATCCCTCACCTGCAGCTGGATTATTCCCAGCAGGTCCTTCTTAGCAGCCTGGAAGATTGAGCTGCTCGTACTGAGATGGGTAGCATCAGAGTGCCCTCCACTGTCTGTATAGTAATAGATTTCAGATGGTGTGTGTTGCATTGTCACACTCTTCTTTGGATTGGACTACAAAGATAGGCACAGGAGAGAAACTACTATGGAAGAAGTAATTACGATGCAGCAGATACTGTAATATTGTGTTACATTTACAGACAAAACCTGTCACCACGCTTCACCGTAAAAGGCAAACCTTACTTTGTGAGTGGCAGGACTAGGTGGGGCCTCCTCAATAGTAACTCGAGCTCGTTCGTGGGCCATGTTCAGGTCATTACCTGTAACTCAAAAAACAAAGGATTAGGATAATGACTATGTGTGCATGTGCCCTTGCTTTTGGATCAGTGACTATGTGAATCTTTGAAGGAAATTAATACAGGCATGTGCCATTTGGTGATCACTTATGTCCAAGGCAGTGACCCACCTGTGCATTCAGTGAGCACAGAGATGGAGCGCAGCTTCCTGTTTGAAGGGCTGTCCTTTACGCCATCTGTTTAATGCAAAGTCAAGTGCCAGCACTGGATCAGTTTCAAAACAACACAAAGCTGAACTGAATGGTGTGTAGCGCATGTTTGTGTGTCTGACCCGTCTCTGCAGCATTCTCAGCGGTCCCGGCAGGTAACTCGTCCTGGAAGTGGAGACGACGCGTCATCTTTCCAGAATTTCCTTCTGCCATTACGTTGTTTATATTGGTCAAGGGCACCGCTTGGCTCTCCTGTGAGTCAAGAAAACACACACACAAGAAAGCCATATTTCATTTAAGGTCAGGATAGGTGGTCTTCTAGGGGTTGTTGGCAATTAGAACTGTGTAGCACATAGCAAAACCACAGTCAGTTAATTCTGAGAGGATTCTTTTTTTTTTTTTTTTTTTAAATAAGCAACAGATGTTTACATAAGATAAAAAAATAAAATAAAATTTTTTTTAAAAAAAGGTCCTTTTTGCTGAGAACCAGTTTCTGCACACCCGTGGTTGAAAGGAAGGATATCCCTCACTAATGATTTACATTCAATGATTTATACAACAAATTCAACAGTATTTTATTTTAATAATTGTATTTAAGGCTATTAAGGAACTTTATGAGAACTGAAATCCAAAGATTTTTAAAATAATTTGAAATATGTGTTTTCTTAAGGCTTTTTAGTAAATTCCCTTCCATAATAAAGAACTAAATTAAAGAATAGATTTGATAATAAATCAAAACCAAGTCATGTATACAGGTTACTGCCCTCCCCATTTTGGTTAAAATGTTTGGTCATTTTTATTCATTTTCACCGGGGTCTATGATGGACCAGTTATGATGCTGTGCTTAATGTTGTGTGAAATTAGCTTGTCTGTGCGCATGTGTGTCCAACTGTTTTTTTCTGTGCCTGTTTATGCACAAGCACATCAAAAGTCATGTGACACAGTGATGTGACAGTGTGTATACACACAAATACTGTAGGTGTTTGCTAAATAATTCTCCTCCTACCGGATTGAAGAGCTCAGTTGTTAGGCCCAGATAGTTATGCAACGCCAAAAAGGTGACTCTTTGGAGGCGCACCATAATTATCTGAAACAGAAACAAAAGCAACAGAATACATTACATATTGGGCTGTAGTTACATCAAAATTAGAGGTTTAGTGAAGTTTTCCAGGGACAGGAAAAAAAAAATTCCTCTTTGCATTTTTGTGGTCAAGGAATTTGCTACCTGAATGACGCGCACAAGTGTCTCAGGGTAATTCTTAAAGACTGACTCGAAGGCTGATGCAGGCAAACGTAAAATGGTGGAGCGAGTTGCAGCTCGTGCTGATACAGTCTTATATGGAGCTGGATATCCCTGGCAAAACAGAAGATCAGAATCTGAGAAGTTTCATACACATCTTTGGCTTTAGCCTTGATAGCTAATTGGAAGTGTCTAATGAATAATGAATCGGGCTAAGGATACTTTCCCCAAGGTTAATTATGCTAACTGTACTTAGTACTTTAATATGTGGGCTGATTACCTGTAAACATTTAAGGCTCTAACACAAAATGGGTCTTTAAATTTTATATGTCCGTCTGTGTGCATCTCTCCCTCTTTGGTTCCTTGATGCTGCTTTTCAATTAAAAACTGTACAATCAGTTTTTTAAAATAGTATTTTAAGTGTCCAAAACATCATCTTTTAGAAATGGACTAAAACGATGCAGCTTTAAGTAAACTAATCATAGAAAATAGAAACTATGTTTATTTACTTTGTTTGGGGACATTAAAGGTAATGAATATACAAATTGAACTGGCACAGATGCATGAGAGGGCAAATGAGGACATAACCTAGTCTGACGTGCAGAGAGAGAATAAACAGGAGCTCACAGTGATAATGTCCAGAATACTGAGCAGGCTGTGGACACTGTCTCCAGGGAGGACATCCTTCACCACTGGTTCTGTGCCATCCTAAAAACAAGAAACATGAATATAGGACAGGACACCAATAACATAATATTTATTCAAACTTTACTCAAAAAGTACATATATTTGGCACTTTCTAAACAAATCTGCAGAAGTCCAGCTGGATAAAAGTAGGACCTCAACTGAGTGGCCATGATAAGAAGTTAAGCAAGCCAACAACATATTGGGATGCCACTCTATGTGGTTTAAAATTTGAAGATACAGTAGTTACTAGTGACACTGCCGCCCTCTGGTGTTAATATTTTAACATTAAATTAAATTAAATTAAATTAAATTAAATTAAATTAGGTACACTGCAGTTGACCTTGCATCACATTTATTAAAATGAAATTTTAAATGTGATAATGACCAGTGGACACAGCTACTCATGACTTGAAGCTGCTATTTTGTATATAAATAAATGTAGTTCAATACCAAAAAAAAAACTATGACTGAAAAGAAAAGAAAGAAAAAAAGTTATGTTTCCAAATTAGCTTGAACAGTAAAATTGAGAACAACATGCCATTCACATACAGTCTCTTGTATGCAGAGCTCAAGTCTTCCATCCTGGACCACGTAGATG
This sequence comes from Bujurquina vittata, assembly GCA_015106715.1. Taxonomy (NCBI): domain Eukaryota; kingdom Metazoa; phylum Chordata; class Actinopteri; order Cichliformes; family Cichlidae; genus Bujurquina; species Bujurquina vittata. The sequence goes on along the minus strand of VUQK01004023.1, from coordinate 30,601 downwards.
CTGTCATCATCATCTCCTGGCCTGAACAGGCCTTCACCCTCCTGCAGCTCAATAAACACCATATGCCGACACAACTCCAGAAACAAAGGCTTCTCAAAATGTCCCAAGACCCTAAAACAAGTTGAAGAATAAATACATAACCAAAAAAAAAAACTAAGGCACAACAACAGAAAAAGCTAAATCTTGAGGAAAAGTCAAAGACTTGTCTACCTGACATTTTTCAGCATATAGAGGACCTCAGAAGGCAGGTTTGAGCTCTGTACATCAAACTCTGTTAGATCAGCTTCCAGCAGCGAGGGAGGGGGTTCCTTGGGCTGCAGGGTGGGAGGGTCTTTACGGATCCTCAGGATTCTGGTGGAACAAAAACAAATAAACTAAAAGTACATCACAAAAAAAAATAAAACAAACTTACTTGTGCATACTTGCGAGCTATGCTCAGAACTTTGGTTCTTTTACGTATGCGCTGTGGTTGCTTTGATAGCGAGGGAGGGGAGGGAGAAGGAAGCGACGACAGCGTCTTGACCTACAAAGACAAAAATCATATTAAAAATATAGCTACTCTACTGTAGAGAGAAAAACACTGCCCAGAAAATGCAGGCCTTATAAATAAATATGGTAGTACAGAAAATATATTTTAAAAAATGCCTCATTAAACACAGAAAGGCCGTGTTATCATAGATTCATCATCACCAAGCCAAATTACTGAAGGTATTACAGTCTTTGTGTAGTAGAGTTAAACTATAGTAGCCCTAGCAGTATTGCCTATAAAATACATGAAACACTGCAACTAGACAAACATCAAGTACTTTGGAAACTGCATTACATATTGATCGATGAAGAAATGTATAAAATGTAACTGTTGCCCTAAAGAAATAAGAAATATTTGTAGTGCAGATATTGTGTGTATTAGCCATCAGACATACAAAAAAATAGATAAAAACCTTTCGCATAATCTTCCTTCCATAGAAAAGCACTTTATCCCGTTTCCTGAAGCGATAGTGAGGTACACCCGGCTGTCGATCACCTTGTCAAAAAATCCAAAATTCAATGCGGATAAGCCATGAAGAAAGAATGTAGTGCATCATAGACTAAATATGAAGTTCAGCAAGAAGTCAGATGACTCACGGGCATGTTTGAATCTCCGGTAAAGGAAGAGCACCACACTCCCGATCAGCACAACTGCAACTGCAGCTCCAATCAATACACCTGTGAGCTAGAAGGCAAACAGGCAATGGGGCAATAGTATGGTCACATGACAGGGCTGCTGCACACAGTACAGAGTATTTAAACATCTGGCTTGTAAAACTGTTCTTTGCCAAAGCTGCACCACAGTTAAATTAAGCAGATTATGAGATTATAATGTCCTCAAATAAAATAACATTTAATTAAGGTAATAATTGACAGAAACTACTTAAATGCCACAAGCATTCATACCAAAGAACCAGATACAAAACACAGGCTGTCAATTTCCATTTCATACCATACTGGTGTGCATCCTCTGCTCCAAAAACTGTGGCAGTCGTGCACTGAAATCAGTTCCGCTGATCGTTAGCACCTAAACATAACACAATAAATCCAAGTAATACGTGTGCAATATTGGTAACTTGGCTGATGAATAGTTTCCGTTCATATAAAGTTACGGATATTTCAAAGGAAATAATTCGCTTACTGAACTGGCCCATTTGCACATGTCTCCATCATCATCCTCTCCACGACACTCCAACCTATTAATAAGACATAAATCCTTATTAGCGTTGAGCCTGCAGCCCAAATAATGGCTGGCTATACGAGAGGAAGTCACATGCCATGGAGGGGAATCACAAGTTGCTGAAGAAAAGGCAAAAATATAAGAAAGGGAACGTGGATTTGTATGCTAGCAGCACTCCGCCACCCACTCCCGTCATATACCTGTGTGTTCACTTTAGAATACAACTTCATGAGATGACACGTACGCGAGGAGACAGTATAATTAACCAGCAACAGAGTAAATGTCTATACGTGTTAAGCTTTAATTACCTGAATACATTCTCAAATGTAGCTAGAATTAGCGAAAATAACATCAGCTAGCACCTGACTGAGGATAGCTCTATTTCAAGGTATCCTAAAGGACTAATAAGCTTCGCAGTCAAGTTGTGTGGAGTTCTCAGGACATAGAAAACACGAGACTTACTTTTTTAGCATTCTCGGGTTCCGTTTTCAAGCTAATAACATGGCTAAGCAGAGGGTAGACTAAAGTTAGCATGTAGCTAACAAAGTTTCAGGGTATGCTGTCACTCGTCTAGCTCCGCCCTTCTCTGCCGTTACCATGGTACCGCTCGTATCAATTAGCCAATAAGAAACGGTGCGCGCACAGCCTCGTGTTCCTGTTTTCAAAGTATCTTTGAAGGCTAAAAACATCCGGGAGGAAGTAGAGTTTATTTATTCCCCCAACAGCGACGACCGTCTTGTGGCGCTTAACATTTCTGTTCCATTTCTTAGTTACCTTTGACTGCTGGAGAGCTTAGCCATTTACATTTAGGCATTTCATATATATCCACTATTTGTTTGTTTGTTTTGTTTTAGGTAATTATCAAAAATAGAACAGAAAAGGAAAAAGAAAGCATGAGCACTGTCACACCTCTGCGACAGGCCCCGGGCAGGTATTTTTTGGATCTGAGAGAGAGAGAGAGAGAGAGAAAGAGAGAATAAAAAATAACAGAATTATAGCAGCAGTCGGTAATATTGATAGCATTATTCCAGCTTTTGATCAGCACCATGGGCAACAACTGTAGTCAGTGGTTGGGTGGAGTAGAGACATTTATCTAAGCTTATGCTATAAACTTACAACATCTTCACTTAGGCCACTACAAGCCCAAATGGATTTAGTCATGCTAAAGTGACATGAAGACACTTTAAGCATGACTAAAGTGTCATGACACTTTAGGTTTCCCAAAGAGGGAAACCCATTTAGGTCCTTACAGACTGATTGGATGGGTCACAATATAGCAAGCGCAATCCTTTATAGAATTCCTTATTCAAGAATCAGTGGGCCAGTTTATAGATGTATCATACACACAGATTACAGTGAGGTCGTATTTTCAACATATAAATCATAACATTTCGGTCCTTTACAAAAACACAAGCTCTCATCTATCAGAACTTTCAGGCCTTGCTCCCAGCAAAGTCACTGACAACACTGCTCAAATCCAAAACAGAGTCAGTAACTCGTCCTGCATCTTTCGCTTCTTCCTCATGCCGCCATGTCAAATAACAACTCTGTAGGACAAAAAACTAATTGTTGCATAGTTGACATCAATAGGTTCACAGGCATTTTTGCACAACTGACAGGGAGCAAGGTCAGGAAGTACAAATCATGTATTCATATATTTCCAGTGGGGTGTAAACTGTCTGAGAGCTAAAATTCAATTCATAAGGAAATGTAGAAGAGGGGTTCTCAAGTAATCATATTGACAGGGTCCCTCCAGTATTCCTTGGCTTTTAGTACCTGGAGCCTTAGAGTCTGTATCTGCCATCTATGGAAGCTTGTTTCTGCTAAAAAAAAATAAAAAAAATAAAATCGCCATCCGTAACTCGAAATTTTGAGTCCATAAGCTGAAACTTTGAGTTAATAAGTGAAATGTTCAAGTTATTGATGCTGAGGTGCTTTTTTTAGTGGCAGAAACAAGCTTCCATAGTTATCATCAACTTCTCAAAAGCAGCTTTATAAATTAGTTCAGATTAGCACCACCTGGATTAGTCACATGAAACACTGCTTGCATATAAATATGTGTGCTACCAAAATTAAATAATAGTGATATGATATATGTGTTCATGAATACATCAAACGACATACAGATATGTGTCATTAATACTTTAATTTATGTCATTCAGTTGGCATTAACAAACTGATAAGGTTTCATGCTCTGTTCTGTACTCCATAATTAAAATGAAATAATGATTACTGATGACAACTTTAAAGTATGAATTAATTACATTCACATGCTCACACAGTATTCATTTATCAACATTAACCAGTTTTCATATTTACCCTTTAATATTGTCCATATTAAATAATATATATTATTTATTTTCCTTCACCCTTCATTTTTTTATTTAAAGTAAACCTGTTTTAAACTGTCACTGCCAATATACAGTCTCTAATATATAAAAAGATATAAAGAGGTGTTATTTACAGCCATTAATTTTTTCATGTGTAGGGTTTTTCTACACTTGTAAAATAACATAACCTCATTTTAATTAATTATTGCACTTAATATTATGCTTAAACCTAGTACATGCACATGGACAGTCTTTACAGAAACACTTGAGGAACACTAGAGGGAGCCAAATTCATGAAAACAACCATACTTTTCATAGAAAGCAAATTATTTGAACTGCAAATGTTTTTATCATCCAGACTAATACAATTTCAGCACAGATATAAATTTTTCAGATGATGTTGTATTTGTTTTTTCTGCATTTTCTTTTTTGTTTTCTCTTTATTTTCATGAAAATTGTGTCATCACGCCCTCTTTTGATTCACTCCTCTATTTGCTTAGGTACTGGGCGACAGATTGGTAGGCAAGGAGAATCTCTGAGTCATTTGGGCAGGTGTAGCGAAACTCGTCGCGTTTGTAGGCATTCTCTAGGTAACGTGTCAGACCTTTCAGCTCTGTGGGGATGGAAAAGTCCCGGTACTGCTTAATCACCACCTGGGGAAAGAGTGATTTTACAAATAAGTCCAGGAATGGCTCATTGTGTTTCTCAAATCCCCCATAATGCACAGATAAAATTGAACATTTCACTCTTCATCAGGACAAGGAAACAAAAAGATAAAGAAAGGTTTGGATGCACAGAAGATTGCTGAACTCACTTCACCTTCACAATGTTGAGTTTGGGAAGCAAGTTGCAATCTGCCAACGTAAGGCTGTCACCATCCAGGAAGAGGCGTGAAGACTCAGTAAGATCTGGGTTCTGATCCAGCTCGTAAGGGAGAGGAGTTTCTAGATACATGTTCAGCTTCACCAGAGTTGAAAGAAATTTCTTCTCAAGCACTGAAAGAAGTCACAGGCTTTCTGTTACCCTGTGCTGACACTTTCCATCATGCAGTCATATATAAAACAGAAGTGGCTTGAAATTCTTACAGTCGTTTTTTCCAGGATTGGGATTCTTTATATATGCAGAGAACTTTAGGAAGATGTCCTCTCCGGCAGCGTTGGACTCTTTGTATCGACAGCACAATTTTGGATACCTGTCAGAAAAAAACATTTTTAATGTGTGGCGGTGCAGTAATGACTCAGATATGCAGGAATGAAAACAAAATATGCTTATTATGCAGCCTGTGGTTTGTACATTTGAATTGAAACAGGATGCATTTTACTCACTGTGGTGGGGCTAAGGTCTCCTCCAGGAACTCCTCAATCTTATTAGTATCGGTTTTGACTTCATCATTGTAGATGAGGAAGGGAGGCTGAGAGCCTGGAGCCAAATCCTTCAGCACATCTGGAGCCCTGTGACACATCAATGAAGGCTTATTTTGGCACACTTGGTCAGAAAGTTAAAACACTTACGTTCACAATCTTAAACCAAGCAAATGCTTTGGAAAAGCATCTAGCTATTTATGATTTCAATTTTGAATATTTTTTATTTAACTTTGCTCAAATGCTACTTTCTAACATGGAAAAAAATTTACAGAATGACCACCTTGTAAATAAATCCTTACTCTTTCTTTTAAGAAGCCCCAATTTTTAAAGTCATCTTGTGCTCCTTGAGATCTTTTTTTTTTCTTCTGCCACTGCCTGTTCATCAGAAGGGCAACTTTAAGTTTTATCTCAAATAGTTTTTTGTTTGTTTTATTCTGTTTTGAACATTCTTGTGCCTGCTTCTCACTATACACGGTAATCCTAATTTCAAGTCCCCCTGTGCGTTTTTGTTAACCTCAGAGTCACTGACTTTTCTGTCACTTGGGGGCACTGTTAACAACCTGAATCTGATTATTTTTCCTTGTTTGCTTTTGTTTTGTGACTCTTTTGACTCAATTTTAACTCTTTTTGGTCTTTTTTTCTCTGCTCATTCTCTACCCCTTTTTTGTAATTGTTGTGAATCTTGTGCCGCTTGTTTCTACTACTACAGCAGGTGTGATTATTTTTTGCATCTTTACATTTTGTCTCATTGTTTTTTGTTTTTATTTTTTGTTTGTTTGTTTTTGCATTTTATTGAGGTCAGTTGCGTGACTGTTCCAGTACCTCACCTCTCTGGGCTATACCATGCAGCCCTCTCTTCTGCTCAGTAATTCACCATTTTCACATTAACCACTGTTATTAAAAACATATCCATTTTATACATTTTACCAAAAACTGAATCCTGTATAAATGTAAATTTGTTTGCCTGCCTTTAGGCGTTATTACTGTGGCTGTTGCTCAGTGTATGCTTGCAGGGCTTTCAGTCTCTCTGTAACCCTTCCTGAACTCAGCGGGAGGTGGAGGGTGCTGGCAGGTTTTCATTGTTTTGTGGGTTTTCTAATGTAAATCAGACTTTCTTCACATTTCTTTTACAAATGCAGCTCTCTGTCCGTGAATGCAACTTGTGAAAAACTATTTTAAAGATTAGGTTTGTTGAAACTACAGCAGAAAAAGCCGAATGAAGCCATCCTCCTTTTGTGCCCAGCTTTTCAAGATTCTCAGAGACTTTTTGAAGTCAGAAAAAAAATGTGCTCTCACCTCTTCATGTCTACAGTGGTGAGGGTAAAGTTGGACCCCTTTAACCAAAGAATCATGAAGAGTCTCTGACAGAAAGGGCAGTTCCCCACACTCTCTGCATCATAACTGGCCTGTCAGACAAAGATATAACATTATAGATCAAAGAAAGCAGAATAAAATATGAAGGCGCTCATAAAATCACACACTTGTACACGAGTTTTGCCTTCAGTAATGAGCCAAACCATGAATACCTGCACAGGTATTCTAGTCAAGCCTGCTCTGCTCTGACAGTTTAAACTAACTACAAAGGAATTTCACACCCAGATTAGACAATCTGTTACTCAAATACTGGTTTGCATATCTACCATATCCTGCAATATGTGTTTCACTACAGCCTAAATATTCTCAAGTACCTTCGTTTGTCCTTTTTCTGTTTTATTTTTCTCAAATTTATGTCCACAGAATAAGCAGCATGCTAAAGATAAAGCAACTGATTTTGTTATGTATTTGTTAAAACAACTTTAGATGTGAACAAAAAGTACACTGTTACCTTAACATTACTACTTATATTAAGAGTTATTTGGAATAAGTACAAATAATATGCTATCGTGTATCGTGTACATTTGTGCTGTTCTATCCACATCTACTGTGTGATTTTGTCTTGCTGTATGTCTTACCTTTACAAAGAGTTCAATCTTCGGCTCCTCGGCCATCTTTCTTTCTCTGTTTCTGTCTACTGATGTCCACCTACAGTCACTGCTGATAGAAAGATGAGACAGAGTTGTGATAGTGATAGTGATGGCAGTTTACCAACACACACCCTCTTACACACTTCTGTTTTTGTTTTGTATTTTAAAGAAAGTACATTTACCGAAGGATATACTCACACTGGTGACCGCAGTTAGCACTGGAAGCAACAACAGTACTTTATCTTCCCTCCACCTGTATTATTTTTATTGCTCTGCTCTGCACCTGTTTCTAGTTTTTTTTTTTTGTTCATCTAACACCACACCTCTCAAGCAACAAGAGGCAGCACACACCTCCCCTGGAGTAACCAGTCAGACAAGCAAATCTGGATCTGGCCTCACGTCCAGCAGATTCTCTTGATAAAATCTATCCCTGTCAGTCTATCCAGTCTGACTCTGTCACCCTGTTTTGCTCCCTGTGCAGCAGAGTAAGTCGGTTGGAAGTGAGTTAATGAAAAAAGTGGATTGGTTATGTAGTTTGCTTACACTGACACATATGATGTGCTACTGTAATGTCTCTAGCCTGCTGCATTCCAAAAGATCTTAGAAATTCGAACACTTGGTCTATCGCGTCATTCCAGTGGTGTTAGGTTGCAACCACTGATATTGTAAAGTGCCAGAAAAATTCCCCCCATAAAACTTAAGTACTTGGTGAATCCCATTTTGCACATTGTGGTGCTGCCATGTTGGAACAGGAAAGAGTGCTCTCCAGAGTGCCACAAAGGTGGATTTACACTCTTTGCTCATTGCATGTTTTTGCCCACATTTCCCCCCATTCACTATTCATTTTCTAGCTGTCGATTATCATTCACAACTGCCAGAAACTGCCCCAATGTAGCAAGTAGTCACCAGAGCCACTTGTCACTGCTAAGTATGTTCAGGGTGCACGCTCAAAGAGTGAGATCAAGATTACAACCTAGAGAGAAGCAGATTAGAGTAGATGTGACACGAGCCCCACAACATTGTATTATTCCACAGGTGACGAAGCTAGAGAGAGAGGAAATCAGAAGGGTGTGACCTGTTTTGTCAGTCATCTGTGACTTTTTGCTGAAGTTACACACTTAAGTTTGATTAAAGCTATTCACTGTTTAGTGTACTGTATATTGTCTTATTTCATTTAGCCTATTTAACAGAAAGCTGTTCTGCCTTTGAGTCACTCAAAGCGCCCCGTTAACACTACAGCAACAATTCTTTGAATACACACCTACAACAAACTGTGTCAAAAGTATCAAAATCTCACAGCCTTTCACCTCTCCTTTTCTTCACATGCATTTGTACAAGTTTTTGAATATTCAGGAAACTTAGTTCTTCACTTTGGTTTAAGCAGCTTTTTTTTCCCACTCTGAGATTTTTTTTTTGTCATATGCACGACAACTGTGGTGTGCAAAAAGTGTTTCTAAGAAGCAGAACAAAAACCAAATATGTTACATGATGAAATTGTTTGAGGTGGAATATTAAACACTCATAGGAGTTTCCTTTATTGGTAGGGTATGTCTTGAAAGCGATGTTCCTTTCTCACATTGCTTCATTTGAATTGGTTGCAGAAGCATGACGATGGAATGTATTCAGTACTTAATCATCTACAGGATAGTCTGCAAATATTTTTACAAAAATAGTTCCAATGATGTTGATTAAGGTCTAGGAAACAGGTTAAAAAAAACAGCTACTGCGTCAACAAAGCAAGCAAAAACAGCAAATCTGTCCTCAGCATGTGGAAGTGTCAGGTATAAGAGGTGGCGGTTGGGAAATGGGTTGATTACAGTCAGGGAGCTTGCTTACACAACATTTAATTTCTTCTTATTGGAACAAAGACACATGAACCTGTTGGGAGGTCAATGCCTGGAGTGGGTCAAAGGTTAAGGATAAAGAAAATTAGCCGTTAAGAAAAGGCAGACAAATTCTTCCCAGAGGGGTCCAGAAATCCCACTGAGAACCACCAACATGCAGATGTGTGCTGAGCTGGTGATGTGTTGATGAGTAGAAAAAGTGCGACCTCTACTGCTCAAATTCAAGATGATTTTTTATTTTTTTTGCAGCAGCAGTCCACGTGATTCAGAACACTAGCGCACATATTCACAGATGCACAGCTGCATACTTTAAACTACAACTATTACGACTACTTGCAATTCTCTCTGGATCAAACACAACAGAAAACAACTAAACAAATGGGCACTGAACTCTAGATTGTACTCGACTGTGTTGGTTAATGAAGAAACTGTCCCAAAAAACCAATACAGATAATATTACAGCCTGCGGGGCCAGGGGACAAGGGAGCAACATACGATCAAGCAAACAAACCCAGGACACAAAATCGTGGGTAAAATAAGCAATGTTTATTTAAAAGACAACACCACAAACTAACCACAACACAAAACAGTCTCCAAACTGGAGACGCCCCCCTGTCCTGTCAGGGGAATAAACACACCAAATACAGACAAAGCAAGAAGAAACAACTGAACCCTCCGGAACCCCGGAGCACGTCTGTGGTCTCCTCAAACCGTGCCCCCTCCTATCCCTCCTCCTGATCCGATGGCCTCGATTGGGAGGAGACGCTCCCATCTACACAGCAATGCTAATAATAATAATAATAATAACGGCAGGCAGCCATCACAGATAATAACAAAGAATAGAAAGAACATCAGTGAGAGACAAACAAAGCAATTTGATATGATCGCTCTTCTGTTTCTCTTGTTCACCATCTCTTACTGCTGCTTATTAATTTCTTGGCACTAATAAAGCAAAAACCAAGATTGATAATCAATGATAACCAGGCACGAATATGTAAAAATGCTCTAAATATTTCCAACTTCTTGTAGTGTTTTTAGCTTTTTTTTTTAACTGATGCCCTAAGCTTTGCAAATAGAAACACAGTTTTGCAGATTCAGGCCCTTAGCTTCACTTTTGTTTTGCATATTAATTAAAGGAACATTTGCAAACTTGTTCTGCACAGCAGCGCAGGTGTTGGATAGAAATAGGGGTTTGCCAACGAGGCTTTTTGCAATCTTCACCATACAGCCTCTTCCCTGATTATGACTCACTCATGTAACCCCCCCATCTTTATATATGCTACTTAACACTTCCTCTTTCCACAGCAGGGCACACATGCAGCAAATACGGCTTGAACATGCACAGTTGTTCTTATAGAGTGAGGGACGCCAGACGTATAAAGGAGAAAATTTGCTTCATACTGATGACCAGAAAGCAGGAATTTGGACTTAGAAAGAGGTTGGGACCATGTGGCACTTTTTTTTTCCTGTTATCTAAGTACATATCCAGCGAGATTTCCGAGAGACATGCCTCTGATTCTCTGAGAGGGGTTGTATTTTTGGATCTCTAGCGCTTCGTTTACAAGTTCACCATCACATTTCTACCGGCAGCAAGCAGAAAATGTTCGTGGTGACTGAAGACAGAAGAGAAACCACTCATCTGATCGTCAGCGGAGGAGGCTTAGGGTTTGGTCTTTCTGGTCAGTGTGGTTCAAATGAAGTTTCTTGATGAGTGTCTTCTTTCTAAATCTATCTATTTTTAGGTTTTTGTGCGTGCGTGCGTGCGTGTGTAGAACATAAAACCCTTTCATGTTAAATCTGCCAGCTTGCATTTTATGGACTACCAGCTATAAATAATCACATTAATGGTTAAAAGTGCATAGCTGTGATGTTTTAACGAGTCGGTGAGAACAGCAAAATCTTTCACAACATCCTGTAGTTGGTCTTTACCGTAAGGGCGGACTGTTTTGTAAGAATAATGTTACACATTTTGGCATAAAATTTCCAATAATATAATAAATATAAATACACATGTTCTAATGAAGGAGGCAGTTTGGGTTTTTTTTAGATTTGCTTTTGCGATATTATCCTCTCTTCCTCTGTCTTCCGAACGTACAAAATACGTTTGAAATAACTTTGGTAACTTTTTTGCTCTTTGAGATCGAGTTTGTTCCCATTCAAGTTTAATTATTGAACGTCTTCATTTTCCTACACTAACTAAAATTCAATTTCCTTAATTTTGCATTTCACAGCGTCGTATTTCACTTTGAAAGGACAGAATACACGCACAAAAAAGAGCCCACTCATTAAGCAAATTTGATTTTTTTCTTCTATATAAATATATAGAAGATGAACACATATTCAAATAAACTACATAGGATTTACGTTAAGAATTTAACATGCTGTACCATGTGATGCAAAATATTATTAAGTACAATGCCTTTGCATTGCATTTGTTCAAATTTCCACCTTGTTATTTGTAACTCAGCTTGTGTCATCTGCACAATGTTTTGATTCTTTTCTTTTGGACATTAGAGGAATAATTAACCAAATAACAAGAGTACGATAACAAGTATGCTGTTTTGTACATATGCAAATGTTGAATAAAAGTTTTTTTCTAACTGTTTATAAAGTAATATTTAATTTTCATATATGCTTTCTGTTTTTGTGTGATCTCTTTTTTTGTTTTGTCCATTTTAAAGTAAATGACGGGAGAGGTGGTCTCAGTAGGAGGTGGTGAATCGTCTTCATACTGGAAGCCATATGTTAAGTTGAAGTCACTAATGGTGAGTCCCCGAAACTTTGATGACTGAATCCAGCAGGTTTTTATTACTTTGCAGAAGTTTACAGTTTTATAAACACTGAAATTACAGTTAGGTGTTAGGCGGTGCAAAGGCAAAATAGTAAACTCTTTTTCCTAAAAACGTCATCAAGCTCAAGGAAAGGTGGGTGGGAGAAGTGATGAGCACAGGAAAAGAGAAGGCTTTAAAAAAAAAAAAGAAGAGAAAAGAGAAGAGAAACCGAACGAACTTGCACTATTCTCCTGAACAATGTGACGCCGGATATCCGCCGTGTTGAAACTACAATATGCAGGAGATATGGACTGCTGTTTTGTGCGGGTCATTTAAACGAGAAAGTCTGTGAAAAATATTCTTTATTTTAAAGAAAAAGGAATATTTGGGGCCAGATTTACCAACATCTACAGCAGCGCAAACCCTTCTTTTTATGTTAAAAGCTTCTAGATTTACTAAAGAGGGTCAAATGTCTGAATGTTGAGAGCGCAGAGCCAAAAAACTGTCTATCTGGGTGTTTAGTGCTGAGATTTTACTGAAAAACAGCAGAAATGATCTGACCTGAGCTTCTTTTTCTCAGCAGTGAGCACACAGCGAGCAGCTTCTCTGCTGTCTGTAATGAATAGAAGCCAAATGTCGGAAGATGCAGCAATTAATGAAACAGTGTTAGTGTGTTAGATTAATGCCTGGATGTTGCAATGTGCACATTTTAAAAAAATACGCAGGTTGCACAGGAGCAGGAAGGGAGAGGCTCATAAATAATAAATAATATTCCATGTATTTCTGCACACGCTGTCAGCGCGGATTGCAGTTTATAATATCTTAGCTCTCCACTGAGTCTCGGAACCATTTCACTTATACGACACGTTTACATCGACTCATTCACTTCCACTTCTAAGCTAAGTGCTTTTATTGTCTAACATTCACACTCCAACGCTTGCATCGGGGAGGAACTTGAGGCTCAGTAAGGATACTTTGGCAGCCCAAAGCAGCCAGGAATTGAACCGTAAACCTTCCGATTAGTAGGTGACCTGCTCTAGCTCCTGAGCCACAGCCACCCACTTCATTGCCAGTTTTGATATGCCAATTTGGAATCCATTTAAAGGTTTTAAAAATGCAGCATTCCCCTTGGAGGAAGATGAAAGCAAACAATTGAGATTATCTTATCGCAGCGGAAAGGAAGAAGGGAATTTGGGGCACAGGAGTGGATGTTGCCACATGTGTTATTTTCCTAGCTAAATTCTTCCTGCAGTTTGCAACTCCCCTGATTTCAACATTTTCTCGTTCTTCTGCAGCGACAAACTCGTCTAGATCCAAAGGGCACTTTGCGCGTCGTCAGTGTGGCTGAAAAGGTGCTTTCGCTCCGTTTTATTGACTAAAGCGGTGAAGGAGACAGCTTGTGCGCAATGGCTGTTTTGCGGGAATGCAACAGTTAATGCAATCATCAATAACGACAAGGACGCGGATTTAAATAAACTCCTCAGTTGGATCCTGCCAACTTGGAGTCACCCTGTGCAGAGGGACCCTGAACGTCCCACTAGCCTGTCGTTGACAGCCACCGAGGCTTCTTCATGTTCGGTTACATTCGTAGACTCATCGTTCTGGGACTCACGGACAGGGGCAGGTGACCCCCCCCCCCTCTGAATGACTGACAGAGGTTTGTTTAATTGAAAGCCATTGGAGATCTGCCCAGCGATTTCTCTTTCAGTCTCCTCTTATTGATGTTTTCAGAGTTAAATATGCGCAAAACCTGAGGTGACACTGGATTATTTTGGAAAGGCTACATCACTCTCCCCCTCGCCAGGTCTGCTTTTTTTTGCGCTGCTCGGTAGAATGCTCGTTATTACTGAAGTGAATTAGTTGCATATTTGCAAATATATTATAGTGCATTGTTAGTAGATCTCCCTGCGACTGTAGCATCATAATGTAATACTGAAATATCAAATCTAGATGACCAAAGTTTATACATTTCTTATAAGATATATATTGTATATCATTCATAAGATAAATATAATTTTTCTGCTCATCTCTGTAGGGGGAAATCCTTAATAGTCAACTCAGGCACACCTCCTCTGGCTGTAAATACACCAGCACCTATTGTTCAAGCTTTGTTTGTGATGGGTAGTCAATCAGGAAAAGATGGCTCAAAGGGAGAAGTACAGTAGAATTTTATCCAGACTGATTATTGATACAGTTACTGGCAATTCACAGGATTGCAGTTTGGTAAAACTGTGCAGTATAAGCCCTCATTTTGTGTATGTATGGAATTTTCACTTCTGTTTTACTGTTTCTTTTTATATCTGCTCACAGCAAACAGTGAAGCCACCAAAACAACCCCAAAAAATCTAATGTGTTCCAACTTTTCTTATGGCAGGAGTGTCACGTGAAACGGGTTGGACACAGTTCAATGAAGAGGCTTTTCATCCTCCCTTTTCTCTGTGTTTTACCACTGGGTCTCCTCAATGGATGGCTGAGTAGATCTCTGAAATCTTTAAATCCTGACAGCCAAAGTGCAAATTTGACCATCCTGCTGTGGTACTGGCCCTTCAGCAGGCCATTAAACCTGAGTGGTGATATTTGCTGGAATCTCTACCGCATCCCTCACTGTACACTGGTGGACCAGCGCTCCTACTTCCCCACAGCTGATGTAGTGGTGTTCCACAACAGAGAGCTGCAAGTGGGCCTCCATAAGCTGCCCACTGACCTCCCACGGCCACAGGGCCAGAAGTGGGCATGGATGTCCCTGGAGGCCCCTGCTCACAGTGGAAAATTGCATCAGTATGCAAATATATTCAACATGACCATAACCTACAGGAGGGATGCTGATGTCAGCATACCCTATGGTAAGCTGCTATCGAGGGAGGCTAAAGAACATTTGGATGAAGACCATTCTTTAAACAAGAGCTCTCTGGTTTGTTGGGTGGTCAGCAACTACAGGAGCAAGGACAAAAGAAGCCAAGTGTACAAGAACCTCAGTGCTTCAGTCCCTGTGGCGGTTTACGGCCGCTGGACGAAAAACCGTCTTCCCTCTTCAGAACTTTTACCTACAATATCTCGCTGCTACTTTTATTTGGCTTTGGAGAATTCACTTGCTAAAGATTATATCACAGAGAAGCTGTGGAGGAATGCTTACAAAGGCAGGGCTGTTCCCATTGTCCTGGGACCACCTTTAGGTGATTACAAAGCTGTGGCACCACCAAATTCTTTCATCCATGTTGATGAATTTGCATCAATGAATGAACTGGGAAAGTATCTACAACAGCTTGCAGATGATAAGAAACGCTACAATGAATATTTTACCTGGAAAAAACAGTGGAGAGTGAAACTGTACACAGACTGGAGGGAAAGACTGTGTAATATCTGTTCAAAGCACAAAAGTTTACCAAAGCACAAAGTGTACTCAGACCTGCACACATGGGTCAATGCTAGCACTTGAGCTTAAATGTTTGCATTTTAGTTTTGGTTTTTTTTTTCCCACGTTTGTAGACATCGTGAAAATTCTTTTAATTACTTTGAAACTGAAGGAGAAATTTTACTGCCAAAAATCTGAATTGTATCTCAGAGAACATGGTGGAAATATGTTTACACGCACGCAACTTACACACTGAACTGCAGCTGCCTGGACGACCAAAGTCATCTAACAGAGTTCCCTAGCACTTTCCCAAAACCTTAAGGTTAAAGAATGACTTAGCATTCGGGAAATAAGAAAAGGATGTACTGGAGACCTGGCAGGGTGCAGCCTTCCTCATGACAGAACTAGGCTCAAGCCCACCTATCCCAAAATCTTGAATCTCATTGTGGAAATGTCTTCATATGCACTGCAATATTACTGCTACATATTAAAACCCATTACTAAGTTATCTGCTGGCATTTTATCACTGTGCCTTAAGGTTAAAACTGTTTAGCATTTGGAGAAATAGGAAAAGGGTGTTTAATGTAATTGAGATGCAAGTGCAATTTACATGCACTTTCACAACATAGCTGAAGAATAAAATGTGTGCCTTGTTCTTGCTTCCTTTTAACTTTTGCCTTGCATGCAATTATCAAGGCATCTAAAAATACATTTAAAGTTAACTTTTCACCAGAGATCATCTTTTACCAGGTAGAGAAAGCCTCCAGTTCTACATTACAACTACCATCAGTATCACTATCAGTGGTAAATGTGAAAGCAAATGCTTTGCATGTTCCAAGTATTCATTTGTCTTTAGATTTCAATGCTGAAGTGTTAAAGTATTCAATGACATAAGAGTCACATGTGACCATGCATTTGTTGTTTTCCGGTGGAGCATTTACATTGTTGGATTTTTTTTCTAATAAAATATGTTATGCAAAAAAAAAGTCTCATTAATGGGAACAACCTAATGACCAAGCTTCTCAACATGATCAACTTAAAGTTAACTTTCCCTGTCAAGGCTTTAAACCAAGTTCAGCTGCAAACCATTTACTCTGTAGTGAGGGTTCATTAAAATGAAGACTCATTCATTTCTTTTCACAGGATTTATTGTGGGGGGGGGATAGCCAAGTCAATAGAGTACGTAGACAAATGACAAACTTTTTTTTTTTAAGTGAAAAATGTCACTATTCCAGATTTTCAATATATTAAACAATTTAGTTTTGCTAGAAACTAACAGCTAAGAACTAAAAGTTGTGATTGCACCCTTAGTAAATGACTCAAGTCAGTAAATTGAGCTTGTGATCAATACTGAGGTAACCTGGGCCAAAAATAAATTATAGCAGTACAGACTGTACCATTGTTTGACAACTTTAAGCTGATTCTGCTAATAATTTTATTGTCACCTACAGACTTCTTGATGTATCTTGAAGTTGGAATGACATTTAACAGTTTTTAGGGTAGTTTTTTTTTAACTAAAAAAAAAAAATCAAAGTAACTTCAAACAGAATCAGACCTGACTTACAGTAGTCAACAAGTAACCTTAACAATTAAAAAGAAAGGAATCCTACAAGAGTTTCTATGAGTTGAAAACAGCAGGTTATACATTTCTGCGTAAGTGTAGAATGAGAACAGGTTTAACAAAACAAAAGTGTAACAATGAATTTGCCACGTTCCTTAAAAATATTACATTCAAACCCACTCAAGGGCTTTCGGAGGTTTGTTCTCTTTTTAGTGAGGTTCTATGAAGACAAGGGAAAATGCAAGTTTGGTATACAATAAAATCCAGTGGCTAAATCTACCATTTAAAAGTATATAAAACATGAACAATTGAATCATAAGAGCACTTTCTGTTGCAGTGATAGTTTAGACAAATGCTACAGATGCGCTCTTCAGACATGACAGAAGTATTGCACAAGCATTAGCTAAACTGTCAAAATTGAGTACTGTTTAAGGAGGTGTCCCTCACGGTATCATTCCCTTGCTTTTCCCTTGTTGGCACCACAGAAAGCCTACCCAAACTTTGGCTCAGTACCCTGGCTCTAAGCATTCATAACCCCCATCTTCATTTCATCACAGTACCTGATCTACTCTACGCCTGCAGGTTAAAGCCTATGGAATGACTGCAAAAAGCACAGACCAAAAAAACAAAACAAAGTAAAACAATTATTTAACATCACCTTTTGGCATCCGAGGTCAAAGCACTTCAAGGCTGCAGAAGGAATTAACTGGTACAATTCACAAATGTGATCAGATGGCCTGCATTCGTCATGCTTCCTTTCCAGTGTGAGTTAGGGTTTGGGCAGGGGTTTGGGCAGAGGTTTAGGAAGGCAGTCTGTGGCCCACTTCATCTACTCAGGTGCCCAATCATGCCGGGATGCATGGGTTGCTTTATCATATCGGGCCTGGGAAGCTGGGGCATGTAGAGTGTGGGAGGATGGCCTCCAGGGAAACTGGGGGCTGGGTAGGCCTGAGGAGGAATGGGAGAAGGACTCTGCTCATAGAGCTGGCCTTCTAATTCCTCCTCCAGCGGCAAGGCCAAGCGCTTCCCCTTCTGTCTGCGGTTGCAGAACCACACACGTACCACCTGAAGAAGGGGAAAAAAAAAAGTTACTAGAATGTGACTAATAAACTCTTGATGAGAAAACAAGTATGTGCTTACATCTCTCTCCAGACCCAGGTCATTTGAAATGTGTTTTATGGCTTGGGTGTTGGGCTTGGGACACTTCATAAAGTAGGACTCGAGAGCAGCACGCACTGCCCCCTCCAGGCTGGTCCTCCGCTTCCTTTTTCTGGCATCGACAAAAACTCGTTCCATCTTGTACATCTGAGGAAGCAGAAACATGTTCGTAGAACAATTCGTAAAAGTGTATACATCTCAGGTCAGGGTAGGTCATCACTACACATCACAGACTGCTATGATTTAGCCTTGCTCAGCTTGAAGTGGTAGCTAGCCCCGAAAGCCCAAGCAGTAACAAGCTTGACAATAATTGGTGTTCTTAAACTAGTTATTTGAAACTTACATCCTGAGGATTTTCAGAGTTCTCCGCCTCATCCAGCCATTTCTGCAGAAGGGGCTTCAGCTTGCACATGTTCTTGAAGCTCAACTGCAGAGCCTCGAAACGGCAAATGGTGGTTTGGCTGAACATTTTTCCTTCCACATGGGACAAAAGGAAAAAAAAAAAAAAAAAAAAAAAAAAAAAAAAAAAAA
>VUQK01004021.1:2733-47805 GCA_015106715.1 Bujurquina vittata | reverse complement strand
GACATACATTTCAGATTCCTGCTCATGTCCCCATAATGAAAATTTTACTTTAATACTTGTGCTTTTTCAGGCTGGTCAGGCTCAAATACCTGCAGTCACGTCACAGCCATTTTTTTCTTTTTCTTTTTTTTTTGAAGTTTAAACTTGAAAAAGCTGAAATTAGCTTGCTGAAGAAAAAAAATGCTACCTTATCTAACATATTTTATGCACAGAGTTTATGATTTGACACTTGTTCAAAATGCTTCTTGAAAATGTTGAAAACCAAGATTGTTTTAATTGATATTCCACCCCAAAAGCATAATATACCCTTCATCAACTGTGTTAGGCTAATTAGCACTAAATTTCCCGTGTGGCCATCCTGTTCACCTCTCATTCTAAACTGCATAAATGCTTGAAAATGTAAAACCAATTTTTCTGATTATCATACATAAATAAAACAAACTAATGATCTCGTTTTATTTGTACAGGATTGGGAGCTTAGTTTACTAAATCACTTAGCCTTCTAGTGTGTCCTGTTGTGTTGCTACAGATTGATAGTTAGTGGACATCTACAGGAGCTTTTTCTAAGACTGGTGCAGGCTGAAAAGCCAAAGAGAAGAATGCTGCAGCAGTGTTTTTATTCTCTCCTTTGCAATCAAATGTATTCTTCCAGCAGAGATTCTGTTTAGCTGCAGAGACCTCAAGGGTTTGATTTAATTGTTATGGCTCTCTATATCACAGTGGGACCGGATCGCCCAGCGGTAACAGCCCAGTCTGTGCCACCTACAGTGGCCCCCCATTCTCCACCTATCACAATAGCCTCCCAGACTGCCTCTATCATCAACACCACCACTGCTCAATCACCCATCAGTACAACCTGGCACCCCGATGCTGTGCCACCAACTAAACCCTTTTCAATCAAGAAGCTCACAGGTCAGCCAAGTGTCACTGAAGCCAAAGCAGTCACACCCTTCAGACTGACCACACTGAGTAGAGTGATAGAGAAAAAAACTCCCCCACAACCAGGTATTTTGGCAATTCTGGCTTATGACATATGTCTTATTTATATTTTTGCGTACCTTAAATAAAATGCAGTACATTTATAGTTACGTTGTACTGATTTCAGTTCTTTTTTGTCAGTTTGTGGTAAGACCAAAGCAGATATAGTGTTCTTAGTGGATGAGTCTTCGAGCATTGGCGCTAACAACTTTATAAAGATGAAAGACTTCATGTTTCGAGTGGCTACATACTTCCCTGTAATTGGTTCACAGGGCACACAGGTTAGTACCACAATAACAACTTTCCTTTGTATTATAACCTCAGGTGTTTAATTTCAGTCCTTTGGCTGTGAGTCTGTTTAGCTAATTACAAATTGGACTAGTTTCCAGGTGAGTCTCATGTTCAGGCTTAGAGGATTAGTAGTAAGATAATGTGCCCTTTTTCACCAAATGGGCTGTATCTGACTAAACTTTGGCAGAAAGGAGAAGCATGGCACAATGCCAGCTTTTGTCAACCAAAGAGGCAAACGCAAGCAAATATATTGTGCTTATGATCCTCACTTTGAAGAATGAAGTGTCACCACACTCAAATCTGACCTGATGTTAAGATGATGTGCATTTTCTCCTTTTCTTGATTTTGTTTCAGATAGCCGTGGTTCATTACAGCGATGAGCCTCGCATTGAATTCCGCCTAAATGACTTCAAAGACAGAAACTCTGTGCTCAGGGCTCTCAGAGCGCTACATTATGGAGGAGGCAACACCAAAACGGGTTGGTGACAGTCACTCAGATGTGCACCGTGCTTGGTCTCAGTTTGCCAGCTGTCATCCGTTGGCCAGAATCTTCTTTAACATTATTTTCTGCAGTGCCTTTAGCAGCTGTCACGCTGCTTTCCTAGTAAAACACATGCACACTGGCAGCTGACATAGCCAGTATGATATGAAATGATTTTTTATTAGTCAGGCCAAATTGAATTTTGCGTGAAAAAAAAAAATTCAACAAACCTGGACAAAAGAGGCGGGGGAACATTTTTTTGTTGTTGTTGAACCAGGGTGATTATACAAGAAACCATTCAAAGGAGTGCGTTGCTTACAACCACGTATACGGTCCATGACCCCAGATAATAGCATCACTGAAAAATCCCATTGCAGTGCTGGAAAACTCTTACAGCTTGTGTTTTGTTGTTTTTGTTCTTCTGTTCCCCAGGAAAAGGCATCAGCTATGTTCTGCAGGAACTGTTCCAGGAGTCTCAAGGGATGAGGCATGATGTAGCCCATGTTCTGGTTTTGTTTACAGATGGAAAGGCCCAGGACAATGTGGTGCCACCCTCTAGAATTGCTCGTGCCTTGGGTAAGTCATACAGTAACTGTCCAAAAGCCTGTGAAAAGGTTTTGCTCCTTAAAAGTTTCAAGTAAACTATCAGGTGTTGATTGTGTCTCTGTAGGGGTCAGTGTCCTGGCAGTTGGAGTTTCAAATGCAGATCCTGAGGAATTGAATAAAATTGCAGCTCCCACCAGCTACAAAAATATCTTCTACTCACCAACCTTTGACGACTTCCCCTCCATAGAGAGAGACTTTATCAGGAGCCTTTGTAGCGAGGAACTCATCTCTGAGTTCAAACTACAGGATGAGGTGAGACAAAATTAAGACAAAGCTATTGCTTGTCTTAGTATTTTCTTCTTTTCTTATTACACTCAGTTATAGATGAAGTAAATGATGCACATAAATCAAGGAAACCTTTGTTCATAAGAGTTGCATATGTGCTCTAGCAGATTTTGTTGTAATGGGCATGCACTTTGTCGATGTGTAGGTGGCACTCCCAAACCACATGTGGAGCTGATTGTTTGTGTCTAATGACCATGCATTACACATAGGTGCAGGCAGTTAATTTTAAATTTGCACACAAAGGCTCTGCAGGCAAAAAAACGTCACCATGCTTTACTTGACGTCAGAGTGAAAGATGTGACTGCAGACTGTGTTCAGACCCCAATTCTGATGATGTGTTTCGAGTGGCTGATTCTGCCGTGCATAAAAGACAATATGCCAGTTAGTGTGGATCCTCAGTGGATCCTGCGGCACTGCCCTCCACTCTGTCTCCACAGATCTTGAAAATAAATAAAACTTTTATGAATGCGGCTGATTTGAGCTCCGCATTCAACATAGTCTCCCCTATGAAACCGAAACAGGTCTCCTAGAAATGTCATCGATTTAGTGGTGCAATCAGTAGGCAAAACCGGAGCTCTGCAGTCTTTTAGCTGTTGATTTTTACCTTTTATCGTTTGCTTGTTGTCGGCCCAGCACCTGCCCCTCTTTTGGTGTGGATGTGCATGTATTTTTCTAGTTCATATCCGGAGGAAATCAATCTCGCGTTGATGTGGCCAGAGAACAATCAACTGCTCATTGTAAGGAAAAAAACAAGTAGGTGTTTTTTTGATTTTTAGAAGAAAGGAGGCAGACACCTGTGTTTTTATCAGGGGAGCTAAGGTGAGCCAGATGAACAGTTTGAGGTTCCCCGGAATCAATATCACAGTGAGCCTGTCGTGCTCATATCAGATTTACAAGAAAGCCTAGAAACATTTCTTAAAGAAAAAGGCAAAATTTTCAAGTCACTTATAGAGAGGAGCATATAAAAAGAAAAAAATGTTTTGGACGAAAAAAAGTGTCCTAAATGGAAACATCTCAAACTAGTACTGCAGCAGGTGATTAAATCTGCCCAGAACTTCAGCAGCACCAGTCTTGTAAGAGCAGTGATTATTGGTACCTGCGTATCGGCTGCCTAACCACTAAACTTTGGTAAAGTTTCACTCTTCAGGCTGTGAGACTACATGTGTGAGTCTCTTAGATTCATCCTCCCACAGTTGACTGTGAACAGTAGCTTTACTTTCATGACTAAAATATTGAATAATTAATTCATAATTCCTGGTAGCACAAACAGACTACATCTGCAAATTTGTTACACAACCCTGTGTTGCATAATGATAATTAAAATTAATCTTAAAGATTAATTTCAAAGAAGCTTGGTTAGTGAGCCTTCTCTGCTTCTGCAGTCTACTTGAAGTCAGTTGAACAGTTCATAATGCATTCACTTTTTTTTTTTTTTTTGCATTTTCATTTTCAGGGTGCTCAGTTAGACACCCCCACTGATGACCCAGAGGAGATGCTTAAGCCTCAGGGTCCGTGCCCCACCCAGTGCATGAAGGTTGGTATCATAACTTCTCTCCTCCTGCTTCTCCCGCAAAGTCAGATTCATGAGTTGTGTAACTTTGTGTGACTCAGCAGTGAGTAATCACACCAATCATCTGTTTTCCCAGGGCCAGAAGGGGGAAAGGGTGAGTTATTAGACATAGACTAAACTGATACATTTCTTTTTCCAACATTTTTCATAAACTTGTTTATTTTTTGAAAATCTTTCATTCTTTCAGGGAGACGGTTTTGGTCTTGGTCTGGTATGTTTTATGTCTTTACTTTATGACACCTATTCATTATTTCCCTGTTTGTTCTTTTTATACTCAAATATACTTTTTACTTATCAACCAAACTTTTTAAAATTTATTATCATTTTTTGTAGAGATTCAGGCAAAGCCCTGGACAGTTTGATCCTTTCACATCTTCAAAAGGAGAGAAAGGAGAAAGGGTGAGCTAGCAGCACACATTACGCATAAATACCATTGTTATTCATTCTGGCTTCTGGCTTTTATTACCTTGTACTGACACATACAATATGGATGACAACATGCAAAATAGTTATAGTAGCAAGGGTTTTCAATTTTTTATTTCATTTTCAGGACTCACTGTATTGTATTAATTTGACAGGGACTTCCTGGGACAGACGGTGTTCCTGGTTTGCCAGGACGCCCAGGAAGAACTGGACCTCCAGGTTCTGCTGGCCAGCGGGTAACTAGTCATATGAAAAAGAAATATGTCACAGCACTCTATGCAGTCCTGTGAAGAGGTAAATTGATTCAGTAGCAGGGACTAAAAGTCATACAGAAAACCATTTCTTCATCAGTCTCAGACATCCCTGAGGAGGAATTTTGTCCCCCTCTTCTTTACAATATTGCTTCAGTACATTGAGGTTTGCAGGTATTTGTTAATGCACGGGTCTCTTGATGTCCCACCAGAGCATTTCAGTCAGGTAGGAGTCTAGACTGGGCCATTAGAACGCATTGATTATTTTCTTTTACAGCCATTCGGTTGCTAACTTTAGCTGTCAGTCTCACATCTGACTCTAGAATAGATGCTATCTGAGGACTGTGATGTAGCTCTTGGCTTTTTTGCAATTTCTTTGAGTTTAGCCCACCCCTGGGTATACTGTGGCATTGTGTTAACACACACCTTAGTTTTTCACAGGACTGCATTGATTTGATCAGATCTGAACCTTTAAAATACTTTTGCTTTTTTGTTTTTAGGGCCCTTCAGGCATTCCAGGTGACATGGTGAGAACAAAATAACTAAAATATATAGATAGTCATAGCTCAACTGTGACACCTGAATTCTGTAAAGGCATTTTGAAACAGTTTTGGAAGTCTTTTCATCTTAGGGTCCTCCTGGGCTCCCTGGTCCAAAGGGGCAGAGAGGAGAAAGAGTAAGGCTAACCCATGCATTTCATTTTGCTTTACACTTTTGACTCAGCTGTTTATGTACTTCTAAGATTTGGGTGTTGCAACAACAATGAAAAGGATTTTTTTATGTCTCTCCTTTCAGGGAGAGCCTGGATACGTTATAGCTGGCACAGATGCAAATTTTGTGCCTGGACGAAAAGGAGAGCCAGGCTCTTCAGTGAGTTTTGAAAGGGGGAAAAACAAAGAAGAAACAAATTAACAAATAAGTAGTTTTTAAAATTATCAGCCAAATGGCCCATGTAATTTTTTAATGAAAGTTTTATTTTGGCCTAAATCATTATATTTTCAATGTTTCGTTCAGTTTTTATTCTTTTATGAAAAACCTGAAAAAAGGCTATTATTTTAAGAAGGTGAGGAAATGTGAACTTTAGAGGATTTCAGATCATTTTCACTTAATGTCACAGGGTCTTCCAGGACCTCCTGGTGTACCAGGGGTCAATGGAGCTCCAGGTCTGCCTGGTCAGCCAGGACCACCAGGGCCACCGGGAATATCTGTCAAGGTAACATAAATTCAAAGAAGCAATAAAAGCAGCATTACAAGCACACCCTACTGTGGTGAAGTGTTATAATAGCTGTCACTGCACTGTATTACATCATATACGGGACAGAGATGTTTTGACAGTAAAGTTCAACAGAGCTGCTTCCACTGTTTTCACTTTGCAGGGAGATCCTGGAGAGCTGGGTGCAAAGGTAAGTATGAAGGCTGCGTTCTGGTTATTTTATGCACAAACATTTAAAAAAATAAATAGCTACTTTTAATTTACTTTAATAAATTTTGCATACCAGCCTGTTTTTAAACCGAACCACTCCGTTGTTTTGTTATATAATATGCTTTGTTCTATTTGCACATCTTATAATATTTTCATTTTGAAAGGGTTTACGTGGGAAGCAGGGCGTGAAAGGAGACAAAGGAGAGCCGGGAAAAGATGTAGGTACATGGCAGATAAAATTATTGTGTTTGGGACAGTTTGTTTAAAAAAACCAAACAAAAACAGATTTCAGAGTTGCTGTTCAAAAACATTTTGTACATTTTACATGTTTCTGTGACCTCTGTGCCTCTCACACATATGCAAACTGCTGTAGGGTACTGCAGGCTTGCCTGGTCCCATTGGCGTTGATGGGGGTCCAGGATTGCAAGGCCAGAAAGGAGAAAGGGTAACTTTTAATCTGAGCTTTTGCACTTATATAACAACTAAATGCATAATTACTGAAAATCCTTTGATTTGCCTGGAAATTGTTATGTTTTGCAGGGTGAGCAGGGAGTTAGCGTTCAAGGTGTTCAAGGTCCTCATGGAGAGAAAGGAGAGAAGGTACCTCACAGCACACATGCAGGACACAGAAAATAATTCATCAGCTTGATTTCAGAGAGCCAGGATGTGGGATTATGATAGTCTGCACTGCTTTGAAGACTGCATTATTTATTATTTGTGTGTTTGTTTCACTTTTGTGGTGCAGGGAGATAGTGGCTTAACAGGACCACTTGGCCCAAAGGTACCGAAATATAATTATTTTTTAAAGTTGCCTACTATGTCTACTAATGTGACATGTTTTGTTTAAATTAACCCCCACCCCCCCTTTTTTTGTCAATTGACATTTTTTTTAATTTGTCTTTGAAGGGTGAGCGCGGACAGCAGGGCATCCAGGGAATCATTGGACCTCGGGTGTGCACTTTATCACCAACTGAATAGCCACAAATGACTACCTGCATGTTCTATCCTTAAATGCATATGAATGAATTGCACTTCCTTGTAATGAAATTAAGAAAATCTATTTATCACAAGAGTGAAGACTGCATAACAATCAATGATGAATGAATTTAGAGCAAGTGATTTATTTATACCTGCAGGGCAAAAAGGGAATGAAGGGGGAGCAAGGAGACAAGGTGAATTCACTCGCATAATTATTTCTGTTTTTACAATTATCACACATATAAAGTTGTAGATTTATTTTACATTAGCAAGAATAAGACTAATCACACCACAATAACAATGCGGCCATTAACTATTATTATTTTTTTTATTTTTTAGGGAGAACAAGGAGAGATGGGACTAATGGGACCACAAGGAACCCCAGTGAGTGAGGATTGCATCTCATATACTGTAATGTGGCCTAAGTTATGATAACTTTATAATAATAATAATAATATAATAACAACTTTATTTGTATAGCACATTTCAAAACACAGAGTTACAAAGTGCTTTGCAGTTTGAATAAAAGCAGCACATTAAAGATAAGTATACACATTCCAGCATGCACATAATAAACCATAAAGTCACCATAACACAAAAATAAATTAAATATAAACTATAGCCCAAAATAATGGGGGGTAAAGATTAAGGGAATCTAACCTGTCAGATTGACAAGACAAGACAAAGATTGAGCTATTTGGCTTCAATGACGAGGTATGCTTGGTAGAGTAAGGATGAGGCTTTTAAACCTAAGAACATTGTACCACTGTACCAGCTGTCAAGCATCGTGGTGGTGGTAACATCGTGCTCTGGGGCTGTTGTTGCCATGGGTGTTGGCACAAAGTGGATGGAACAATGAAGAAGGACTACCTCCAGATTCTTCAGCTTCACCTCAAATCAACAGCTAAATGGCTAAAACCTGGACACATTTAAGTGTCCCAATAGGACAGTGATCCCAAACATAACTCAAAGCTTGTTTGGAATGGATAAAACAGGCTAACCCCTCAACCCTATTGAAAATGCTATGGGACTAAATATTAGTTGGGGTGCATGTATATATTTGAACCTGTATGTATGCTTTTGACCCTGTGTAGATTAGAGAAAATCCAAAATAAGTTCAAGGTTAAAGATATGTGCTATACAATCAGAAAAAGAACAGCTCAAAGAAATTCTGAAAACTGAAACGCTAGCTTCAAGCTTATTAATAACTTTTGCTAATGTCTCCAAGCAGACGTTTATATTGACAAATGAACAAATGAGGGAGTCATTTTGTTGTGGGTTTTGAAGATTAGGCTCTATCAGAGATGGCTATGATTGCATATATCCATGAGCCAAATTGTCAAACCTCAGTGGGTATGTTTTGCAAATGGGCCTTTTTTTTCTGCTTCAGTGATTTTTAATTTGAGGCAGCATAATCTTTTGGAAGAGAGTGCAGCCTGAAAAACTGTCATCATGAGGACCATCTTCCTATCTTTTGTAATACGCTTTGCAGTAATTCCACAAGATTAGTTTTTAAGAGAAAAACAAGACATGATTTTAATTTGTTGGGCACAGAAATAAACAGCTTTTATCAGGCTTGGAGGTAATGGTCACAACAGAAATGGCACTGAGAGGTCACCTTGATGTTTCTAGGGACCAACAGGACTGATGGGGTTAAAAGGAGATGAAGGTCTAAGAGGACCCCCTGGAGACCCTGCTAAGGGTGTAAGAAAACTGCTTCATGTATTTCAACCCATTATATAGAAGTATTATTATTAAACTCTAAGCTCTTTCCCCCCCTATCTCAACAGGTAATTGGCCCAACTGGAAAAAAGGGGGCCAGGGTAAGTCACCAATGCGTGAGCTTTTTCCAGAACCTTTGCTAATTTGTTTCCATTTTCACCACTAATTTTACCAATAATATGACGATAGCTCTGAGGTGTACGCCACATCTGTGTACAACATTCTTCCAAAACAAAACAAAGTTAGTAACCATAACTGAAACCTACAAACATATTGAATAGCATATTTTTTTATTTTGTTGTTTGTTTTTAAATTCACTTGCATCCAAAAAGACTTTGCCTTCACTAACTAATTGTAAAGCACAATTATAACAACTTTTTCTGTTGGTACAACCAATCTTCGACTGCGGTTAGGCGGTTTAAGATTAAAGAAAGGAAATTGCTGTTTATTCCAGGTAAGGGTTTTATCAGTGAGACAAAGAATTTAAACTACTGAAGCTTCAGCTGCTGCAACACCTTTTTTTTTTTTATTTCTCCTCAACCAAACCAGTTGTTTGCACATATTTATCTTAAGTGGGTCCGAATGAATCAGCCAGAGGTGAGCAATTGAAAACATTGTTAATTAATTGGTGTATTTTTCCAGACTCAATCTCCTGGGTGTGCTTATCAAACACAATTAAAAATTTTCTCTCATTAGCTTTTTCAGGGAGACTGAAAGGTCTGTTGGATGGGACATAATTAATGACAGTCCACAGGGTCCATTTAGAGTGGAGAGATGGTTAGCCTTTATCAACTGATGTACATGTGCTCATGTATGTACATGTGTTCTCTCAGGGAGATATTGGTCCAGTTGGTCCCACAGGCCCTCAGGGAATAAAGGGAGAACAAGGAGACAAAGGAGAAAAGGTTATTATGGAGAGATACTGTCCATGATGGTTATTTCCAGTTCACTAATGCAAGATAAGAGCAAATAGATGTTAACTGTAGCATAATTTGATATCATTTTACTGTACGGTTGATATATGCAGGGTAGTCCTGGTTTTGGGATTCCAGGACAGCAGGGACAAAAGGGAGAAAATGGTGAAAGGGTGAGTCATTTAATGCTTTGACTCTGTTGCCATCCTGGAATAATAAGGCATGAAATTGTTGTGTGCTGCTGTTTGATGTTTTATTAATGTCATTTACAGGGAAATGTTGGTTTATCTGGAAAGCCAGGGCCAAAGGTGAGTCAGACCTCTCAGGTTCCTCTCATGAATATATTTACATAAGAGTATGTGCAAGGTGAAAGCAAGCACTAGTAGTCAAGAAAGCACAGAATATCAACACATAAATGAGTTTCGTTTTCAAGTTTGAATTTTTGGTTTTGTACTTTTTCTTAATTTATTAATATTTTTTATTTCCTTAACTTAATTTCCTGTCACAGCAGGCAGATAATGCAAAAAACATTCTACAGACTCATACGATGCAGTCTCCTGATGGAGAAAGTACTTTGAATTTACAGTTTTGCACACTACAAGTTGATTGTGTTAATAATGAATTTTCATTTATGGCCCTGAATTCTTTGTACAGTAATTTCAGAAGTCAACTACCCAAAAAATGTTTAATTGGACCACCTGAACAACATTTGAATGTCGTTAAGCTAGCAGCATGTTACTGCAAAGTTAAACTACTTAATTAATTACATGTAGCTCACTTCTCCCCAAACAAAAGGCGGACAAACTTAGGCAAACATATGTGAGTATTTAAATATGTAAAGCATTTAACGTGTTGTAAAAATCCACAGCAGGTTTCTACTGTAACAGTTAAAAACTCCAGTCGATTTTTGCTGATGTTCTAAATCAGAGGTCATGTCTTTGTTCAGGGAAAAGATGGCTCTAAAGGTGAAAAGGGGAGTATTGGATTACCTGGCAATCCTGGAGAACCGGGATTAAGAGGTAAAGATGTAAGTAAGAGTGGCCATTACAGCAACGATGAACTTTGTTTGTATATTAGGTACAGCAGAGTTCAGATTCAGTTTGATAAACAACTTTAAGAATGTGATTAGTTCAGGTAAAACCTCAGAAAAAAGTTTGCCTATTTTCTTTTGTTTTGACATATACTGTGCATGTTAGCACATTTGACTAAATATTAGTTACTGGTTAGAATTATTGCTGACTTTGTGCCTAGGCTGCACCTGGAGATAAAGGCGAACCAGGAATGAAGGTACGGTCTATTTGTTTATTATGTGATTGTTTTGTTGATCAGCATTTGGACTTTCAAACATGTTGGTCTTAAGGTCTGTTGTTTCAGTAACAATTTAGCATCCCTACAATTATGTCCAGCATCAGATATTACCTCGACAGAGTTGTTTAATTTGTTTTTGCAGGGTGAACAAGGACCAGCTGGAGAGCCTGGCGAAAGAGGAATCAGGGTATTTATTCAACAAAGAAGAATTTAAATAAGACAAATGTCAGAACAATACTCACAACACAGCTTTAAAATTTTAGAAGATGCAACCAACAAATATGCAGTATACAGTTCTGGTCAGGACTCTTATTTAGCAGCCACTTTATACACATTTGTAGCTTTAAATCTGACTCTTCTTTGTGAAACACTAATACATGGCTTAATGCTTTCATTTCTTTCTAACTATTGATCAGGGCCCACTGGGATTACCAGGAAGACCAGGGGACCCTGGAGAAAAAGGCGATCCTGGCAAACCTGGCCAGCTTGTAAGTTCTTTGGCATGATCATTAACCTACAGTCAGGACCACTGTGGTCAAAAGAAGATTATTTATAGCTGCTATAATTTACATTTAGCATAGCTCTGTTCTGGGACCTGCTCTCCCTTTCATACCCACATGCATACATGGAAGAGCCATAAGCAGGGAGAGCAGGACCAAGACCCCGAAACAGAGCAGAGCAAAAATCAGTGAGAATAGATACATTACTCATTAAGTCAGAAATAGCATGAAGAGGGGCAGCTGGGATGGAGGTGAGTTGCAAAGTGGCTTGGAGATGTGCAGCAGCTGAAGCACTTTGACTGTGTAGAAGGATGTCGGCTGAGCCAAGTGATGTGGGTTTGACTTTGTGGCCTTCCTGATCCAATGCTATGCTTAATTAAATTTACACTATTGAGAAAATTAGCTTATAGAATCCTCAATTTATTGCTAAGTATGTGTCTACGGATCAGTGTCTTACATTATACTATAACTAACTGTAACAATTCAACTTAGATCACAAAGCTTAAACATAACCTTAGATTTTTTTTTCTGTTTTGAAGGGTGCTGATGGCAAAAAAGGTGACAAAGGAGAGCCGGTAAGTTTGCGTCCGCCATCTCTCCGTCTCATCAATGATCGTGTTTGGTTTTTTCCTGGCTGCCTGCCTTCTGATTATTCTTCTGTGTCAGTCACTGTTTCACATCTTTGTAATCTGCTATCCTCCTGTGTCATTCATGATTTCCATTTTGATAAGTTGAGTAATTAACTTTGTTTTTTGTGTGTGTGTGCCACCCTTCATTGCGCCAAACTATTTTTCCTTTGTGTTGCAAATATTGGATTTGTTTAGCAGTATGACGTTTTAGATTTTAACTATGTTTTGTCTGTCTTCTTTTCATACTGGCCTCATCATAAAGGGAAGGCCTGGACCTCCGGGAACACAAGTAAACAATTCTTTATAATCACTTCTCATCAGTTCAACCATGTTTGACAGAGGCGCTTGTTACAGCGAAGCTCATAAAAAGTGTCATTCCCCCATGAGACCTTATGTCTGTTTCCAATCAACTGAAACTGTGTGTTGTTAACAATTTAATTTAATTGTTTTCTGTTCAATCAGATTGGTTCAGACAACAACATACTGACCAGAGTCATTAAGGTAACTTGAAGAATGTTACATCTTTTAATTCATTCATTTAATGAAGGTACCAAAAATCTTTTCCTTGCTATCCTTTCAGGGTGAACCTGGAGAGCCAGGTCAGCCTGGTTTGAGAGGAGAAATGGGTCCACCTGGGCCAGAAGTGAGTATTTTTGGCATATAAAGAAGTAACAGGATGTAGTGTACAGTGCTATGAAAAGGTATTTGCCCCCTTCCTGATTTTTTAGCTTTTTTGCATCAACGGCTCACCCAGAAGGTCACAGAAACCAGAGCAATATCTAAAGAACTGCAGGCCTCACTTGCCTCAATTTAGGTCAGAGTTCATGATTCAACAATAAGAAAGAGACTGAGCAAAAATGACATCAATAGAAGAGATCCAAGGAGAAAACCACTGCTGACAAAAAAAAGAACACAAAGGCTCGTCTCACATTTTCCAAAAAACATCTTGATGGTCCCCAAGACTTTTGAGAAAATATTCTGTGGACTGACAAGACAAAAGTTGAACTTTGTGAAAGGTTTGAGTCCCATTACAACTGGCAAAAAACTAACACAGCATTTCATAAAAAGAAACACCAGCAAGTCCATCTCTAAATGACTCAAAAAACAAAATGAAGGTTTTGGAGTGGCCTGGTCCATTTGAGATGTTTTGGCATGACCTTACAAGGCCTTCAAAAACCTCCAAAGTGCCTGAATTAAAACAATTCTGCAAATAAGAGCAGGCCAGAATTCCTCCACAGTTATGTGATAGACTCATTGCCAGTTATCACAAATGCTTGATTGCAGTTCTTGCTGCCAAGAGCAGCACAAAAGTTATGTTTACGGATGCAATTTTTTTCGCACAGGTCCAGGTAGGTTTGAATGACTTTTTTCCTTTAATAAATGAAATCAGCATTTAAAAACTGCGTTCTGTATTTACTCGGATCATCGCTGTCTAATGTTAAAATTAGTTTGATGATCTGAAGCATGTAAATGTGACAAATATGCAAAACACTGACAAATCAGGAAGGGACAAATACGCTTTCATGGCGCTGTATACTGCAAGCATACAGCAAGCATACAACACTCCCAAACAAAATTGCATAACACAATATTACTGAAGGTATTCGATGTAATAATACTGCTAATGTTTGATTCTTTTTTTAATTGTCATTTTGGGAAGTAAACTCTTAAGAAGCCTTAAGAAAGCAACTCACAATAAAGTGGCAACCAGAGACCAAAGAAAATAGATGACATTCAGCAACTTTGATCAGCGGAGAAAAGCACTGACACTGCAAAGTGGGCAGAATCCCATGTTAAACCTTTCTCAACCTTGAATCAACTACCAATAAGAAGGGGTTGCAAAAAAATTAGCAACTGAAGCCTGGATTATCTGCTAGTGACCAGCCATCAGATTCAGAGTGATGCATGTGTCGTAATAAGATGTGGTCTGAGCTTAAATCCATTAATTAGTACCTTTCAGAACATAAAAATCATTATTAACCTCACAGTTTAGTTAATCAGCGACCCTGAATCTGATTACTTGAGACTGTTTTTTTTTTTTGGTTTTTCTTTGATGTTTTTGTCAAAAATATTTTTTTTCTTAAATATCTTGAATCATCTGAATATTTGTGTCTGTCCAGGGTCCAGAGGGGAAACCTGGACTTCCAGGACAATCTCTGGTATGCATATGCTCAATCGTAAATTGCATTTATTGTTCTGTTTGCATCTCTTACTTACAGTGGTGTATGCAATGTAACATTGCAGGGTGGTTCTGGAAGAGATGGACTAGATGGACTAGATGGCTTACCAGGAAAACCAGGAATGAAGGTTATAGAAACACACACAGGGAGCACGCAGCGTTAAATGTGTTATTAAAATTACCCATTAAAATATTAATGAGGATTCCCATGTTAATGCCATCATGTGCACTACATAGACAAGAAGTATTGGGGCGGCACATCTTAATCTATGGATTCAGGTATTTTCAGTCCCATTGCCATAGTGTAGGTGTATAATATCAAGCACCTAGCCATTCAGCCTGCCTTTACAGACAAACTGTGGTACTGTAACAGCCCCCCTACCCGCACCTCTATTGCAGCAAGGCAGTTTGGGAAATTTCTTCCCTTCTAGATAGTCTACAATCAGCTGTAAGTGGTATCATGACTGCTGAGGTAGCAAACCTCCCCTGGCATGAAGACCAGCACAAAAACTGTGCACTAGGAGCTTTGTGGCATGGGTTTCTGTTTGAGCAGCATGTGTAGGCGGTCCAGTGCTTTTTTCCACGTAGTGTATATGTGTATGAGTTTACTCACTAGATGTTTTATGGTAACTGTAGGGTGACCTGGGAGATAAAGGAGAGCCGGGTCCGGTAAGTGAATTTTTATGAAAATTAAACTGTTTGTTGTCATACATACATAGTTTACTGCCCCATGACAAATTAACACACACTCTTAGAACAAATGTGTTAAAAACAACACATAATATGTTAATATGTAATATTTTTTGCTGCATCAACTCAGGGACAGCACGTCGTGTCAGATCTGACACAACATTTTGAAATCAATTTTTAGCATTTTTTTTATGCATCGTTTTAAAATTCAAACTAAATGCATTGCACACGTGACAACACATTTTTGTGTCATTTTTAAACTCCTTTATCACTGAGCTATAGTATATTTATCTCACCTAACACAAAAAGATTGAAGAAAGGATGAGCTAAGGTGCAGTCTTTATTTTCTGTATGTCAAGTTTACTTCTGCTTTCCAGTAACCATACATTTAGCATGTTTGCAGATGTTTCGTATGTTTTCTGCTTTAATTCAAATTTGTCCAGTTTTTCAGAATCCGAAGCCTTATTGTCATGAAACACAAAGTGCCTGATGAAATTTCAATAATGTTTGTAAAATATTAGCTTGAATTTGTATGCTTGTAAACAGAAAGGAGAAAAGGGAGATCAGGGCCGAGTTGGGATCGCTGGAATGCCTGGTTTACCGGGGACTCCTGTGAGTATCACTCAGAAACACAATGCCTCTGGCAAAACCATTAGCATCCATTTTTTATACACTTTTAACGGTGACAGTCTTTAGTCATTCAAGCCAATATAACAAAATATATTCTTGTGTCAGGTGTGTAATTAGTGGGAGCCACATGTTTTTCCACCATAATGATCAATCTTCTTTTTAATTTCCTCTTCTCTGCAGGGGAGAGCTGGCATTGATGGGAAGAGAGGGTTGCCAGGAAAAGATGTGAGAAACATTTGACAATTATGCCAATTTGCTGTGAGATATCACCTGGATTGCTGTTTTGTCCATTTTTGTACTTTTATTTGCCATTTTCTAGCTCTTTTTAGATTAAATTACTTTTTTCCCCCCACAGGGAGAAGGAGGACCCAAAGGAGATGACGGCACAAAGGTCCTTAAATTTACTGCTGCCATCAAGACGTTTTCCAATTACGTGTGTTAACTTTACTCTTCATTTCAGGGGGACAAGGGAGATGCAGGTGCCAATGTAAGAGGTTTTCAAATTTAATAATGAAAACAAAACTTTGTGAGAAAGCTGAGGCTGCAACTGGGTGTTGCTTTTTGTTTCTCCACAGGGTAAAGATGGTAGTAAGGGCGAACCAGGACCTCCAGGTCTGCCTGGGAAGCAAGTGCTTGTCACTCCTGAGGTAAAAATGAACTACGTTTTTGGTGACTGGTTTATGATTGCACCTATAATTATCATTGGTTTGACTCATTTAAGCCGATTCAGAAAAAACATCACACAGCTCCGCTTAGACCTTAGTAACCTTACAGATTTTTCCGTAAATGCCTT
Organism: Bujurquina vittata; assembly: GCA_015106715.1. NCBI lineage: Eukaryota > Metazoa > Chordata > Actinopteri > Cichliformes > Cichlidae > Bujurquina > Bujurquina vittata. Next base: position 31,154 of record VUQK01004021.1, on the reverse strand, counting down.
CATAGGGTGCCACCATTGATGAAATCCGACAAGCATTCCCAATGCCGATGGGTCCTCCAGGACCTACTGTGAGTTTGAGACTTGTGCACATGTTTCTGCACATGTATAGCTTTTTAATAATGGCACGTCACCTCAGCAATTGCATGGCATAATTTATTTGTCACCTGCATGAAATCTAAGTCATCATTCAGTGATGACGACAGTGCTTTTATTATGGGCTGCAATGAGAACAGATATGGTGAGCTTGATGTCATGCATTGCAGATGCATGTTCAAATGTCGTGCTCCTCTGTTTCTGTGTGTTTAGGGTTCTCCGGGAATGAAGGTAAGGTGGTAATGGTGCTTATATCAAGGCTGAGTTCTTAAAAAAAAACAAAAAAAACCTGAAATATAGCTTTGGTTGCTCATTTGTCTTTTTTGCAGGGTGATAAAGGAGAAAAAGGCCTGAAAGGAGAAAAGGTAATGCTGATTATTTATACCTCAAAAACATGGGAATGGAAATTACATTACGCTTACTGCATTTATTTTCATGTTTTTGAAGGGTGACACTGGACCTCTGGGAAAATCTCTTGAAATGAAGGTTGAATACAGGATATAATAATTCCTTCAATGGCATGCGTGTTCTCATTTTACATTATTAAGTGCCTGAACACCATTTTCTCTGCACTTTAGGACATTGAAACCATGTTTGAATCCTATGGCATAAAGGTGAGGTCTGAACACAACATTGTAGGAATATACAATGACATAATAAAAGTAGAGTTTGACTGAATGAATAAAACCTTTTTTTTTCAGCTCCCTTTGCTGAAAGCTTTGATTGACAGGTTGCTGCAGGATGGAATAGAGGAGCTGCTTCATGTGCTCGGCAACTCCAAGAGAACAAAAGAAAACACTGAAAATCACAACTCCAACGTCATCACTGACTACACAGTATGTGGTTATTTTTAGTCTATATACTGTATGTTAACATTTCTTGTTTCCAGTCCCTCAATGAGATTGCAAGAGACCTTTACAAAAAAACTACTACTGCTACTCATTTTATGTTTTCTCGATAGAGTTCACTGAAATATGACCTCACCAGCAAGCCTCTGTCAGAACCGGACACCTTTGAGGACACTGATTTGGATGGCCAACCTCCTGAATCTTTCTTGGTTGTAAGTATTCTCAGCCTAGTCTAGAAAATCCTTAAAGAACAAAGATGCAAAGATGAATTACAGGACACATATTTTGTTAGAGGGGAGCTGGGGGGGCGAATGGAGCCTATCCCAGCTGTCACAGGGTGAGAGGCAGGGTACACCGTTTACAGGTCGCCAACCTGTCGCAGGGCTAACGCCGAGAGACAGACAACCACCCACCCATGGGCCTATGGACAATTTAGAAACACCAATTAACCTCACCCCCACTAACTGCATGTTTTTGGACTGTGGGAGAAAACCGGAGAACCCACGCAGACACTGGGAGAGCATGCAAACTCCACATAGAAAGGCCCGGGCCAAGGTGGATTCAAACCCAGACCTTCTAGCTGTGAGGCGCAGTGCTAATCACCACGCCTCCCTGTGCATCCTTGTACCTCCCTGTACATTGGTTCACCACTTCTACAAATGAGACTCACCACTGTGGTGTCATCCGCAAACCTAATATTCAGGTTTCCTTTGTGTCTAACTGCACAATTGTGTGTTAGTAATGAGAGTAACAGTGGACTGAGCACACAGCCTTGAGGGATTCCAGTGCTGTGTAATGGACTTGGAAACATTCTTCCCATGGTCCTGGAGAAATGAAATTTCATTCTCTGTAGTTAATATAGTTTATCACCATTGTCACTAATATGTTTTTACATGAATTTGCTCCAAAATTGCATGATTTCTCACGCCCGCTGCCTATCTCATTGAAAGGACCCTTTAAATGAAACTGCAGAGGATCCAACTTTATGGACCTTCACTACACTGAATGGAGAACCGGAGCATGATGGGACTGAGACCAAGTTAAAGGAGATAGTTGATAGCACCGAAGTGTCTTCCTTGAAACTTAATCTGACTGTAGTTAATTCTACTTTCAATTATACAGTGACCAAGGAGGTAAGGATATTATAAAACATACAAATTTAAAATTCTGGCACTTTTTGATGGAAAAAGTTCAAAACTCTTCATGTCTTGGTGCCATTTTTTCATTATATGTTTCATATTATTCCTTTCCCTAAGAAATAAAATGCAAATAAACTTAATAAATTCCTTAAAAAAAATTAAAAACTAAAAGTTAATTAATATATTTCTAACATTCACATAATATTTGGTAAAATGCTTGGTAAACTTTAGTAATATATGCATCATATTTTAAAACCTAAACATTGTCACAGGAGGAAATATTTGTGTTATTTATATTGTAATTGCGTTTCAAATTAAAATTTGTCTGTCAGATTTTTTTAGGGATACCTCAAACTGTGATGGAGCCTGTTCTCCTCACTCAGGAGGACTCACTGAAGAAGAATTCAGGACAAAAGAAGAAGAACAGGGAACGTGGCAAAGTAAAGCTACCATAGCTGTCTTACTGACGAAGAAGTTTTAAATAGAAGATAAAACATATGATACTTCTCCATCAGTTACAAATAAATGTATATCATCAAAGGACCATACAGTTGTTTTGTGCTTCAGCTCATCTCTTCTATTTAGCATAAACATCAACTTAGAGATTTTTTGTTTCTACTAAATTGCTTCTGTTTTGATGTTTATGCTAATGTTAAGTGATTTGGACTCCCAGTTATGGTATTGCTGCAAAGTAATGCAGATTTGGGAAAGTGGATGAAACATTGGGAAATCTAAAGCTGAAAACCAAATTAGCATTTACATTTCAGTGAGGATGATGGCCGTTTAACACTTGAATTTAATGACTGCATTGAGTTTTGGTAACACAACTTAAAGCATTAAAGCATTTAATGTGATGGGTCGCTTACTTCTAGGGAGCCACAAAAATATCTCAAAGCTGAAATGTGTGTCTCAGTTATCAACTGATGCATGTGTTCTATAAATATGCTTTGATTATAGAGAAAAAGGAAACACACTGATTAGGGCCATAGCACATAATCTGATCAGCTTGGAGAATCTCATAAAAAAAATAGCAATCATTAATGGGCAATATACACTGCCTGGACAAAAAAAGTCACATACGCTAATATTTTGTTGGACCACCTTTGTCTTTGATTACAGTTGAGATGAATGATTTCTTAACGATAGTAGTCCTGGCTGTAAGCAGTGGCCTGATGTAAGAAGTTGAAACCAGCTGTGCGGCGGGTGTGATGTCATAGTGCTGACTTTACATCTACAGTAACCGCTTGAATGTGAAGATCTGACAGTGATGATTGTGTGGCACCGGTATTTCGTTTCCCTGTTTGATTACCTGAAATTTTTTTTTTACCTATTTGCTTAGTTAAATCCATTTGATGACTTTTTAAAAATTATTTTACATTTTTATGGCCAGGCAGTGTAAATATCATGTATATCACTTACAGTGTACTATATGATGACATGGGTCAGATGGGCTGAAACATGGAAAACCTGGTCCTATAAATACAATAACTAGCTCTAAACTATGTGGAAAAACCAAAGGTTTTTAATCATCTTAATGGCCTTTTTTTATTTATTTTTGGTAATTTTAACTATTCATCTACCTCTTAATTATCTCTCTAAACTTATCAACTGCAGTTTAATACTTGACCATCAACAACATCTGAAACATGAGAAACTCTTATCTTTTCTCTCTCTGACTATGAACTTCTTAACCAGGGCAAAGGAAATAAAGGACGACATAGGAGGCAGAGGCAACGCTTGGTAAATGTCCTCGAGAGGGTCAGACTAAACCCGGCAACGTCACTTCACTTCTTCCCCAGCTAAATAAAAATGCACCATCTAACACGGCTGTCTCACCTTGCAAAAAGCAAACCCTGACTCTAACATTAATATTAACATAACATGACTTATGAACAAAACTGAATGAAAGATAATTCTAAATTAAAACATTGTAAACATAGTGAATTAACCCCTTTTTGCATATATGACATGCCTCATTTAACTAAAAGCATGCATTGATCCTAATCGCCATACTTTTGCTTGGTATCGTCTTCCAGTCACTCACGCATGATGAGTAATGCTGCACAATAATTCTTTCCTGTAATAACTGCTGTTTCCTCTTTATCATAAGACAAGTGAAGAGGACAAGCAAGAAGAAGAAGAGGAGTTTTATAACGGTGAAGAATACAGTTATGAATACGAGGTAGGCAGCTGCAATAATAAATCAGTAATTCAAGCACTGTTGGAAGCTTAATTTTAATGTGATGTTGATGACGTGGGGTTGGTCCTCATTTAGAGAATTGTGAGCGCCTTCTTGTTAACAACCCTGCCAAACTCATCATCCAGTCACCTGCTGTTTTTTTTCTCTCTCTCTCTGTAGCAATATCTCTAGAGGATGAATTATATCTGCACCCACACGAATGCTGCTGAGATTTGATTAATGACACACCCACTACCTGATCTTAATTATTAAGAATAAATTAGTTTGTCATTACAGCCCACTGCATCCGCCCTGCACATCATCTACTGTGGGTTTGAGTGTTTAAAAGTTACGGAGAGATGTTTTTTTCAAAACAGGAAGAACTTTCTACAATTGACCCCTTCATCTCTCAGGAGACGGGAGAAAATAGACAGGTAAATCTTCTCGTCTGTTTCAGCTGGGCTGGGTGTAAATGTTCTGATTCATTTTTAATGTGAAATATGTGAAATGTGTTTGACATGTGCAGCTTGAAGTCCAAACAGATGACCCCCCCCATCCAGTGGATGAAAAGGTGATTGTTTCTAGCCCAAATAATAACAAAAAGTAAATTACCTCTTTTCCCTGAAGAATAATTTATTTATGCTATTTGTTTTAATCTTTTAAGGAATGGTTGACCACACTGAGTCCTGCCCAGATAGAGACCTCGAGTGAACCTCAAACAGTCTCAGACAGAGAAACAAATGCACAAGTAAATCTAATGTGTTTTTTTCTTATTATTTGTATTTATTTGTTTTGAACAAGTACAAAGCTAAGAAAAAGAAACACAAGACTGGGACCTCTGCCAGTTTCCACTAAGAATGAAATTGCAGGCTAATTGTAGCAGGTTCTCCTCAGTAATCACAGAAAGGGGAGCTTTTTAGTTGCGCGCACAGTTCTTTATTATAAAGCACACAGGAAAAACCCTCGCTTCAGAAAATTGCCCAGCTCCAGAGCACTGACTGGTTCTGTGCTCTGGAGGAGACGCTGCACAGTGACCTGCTGGGCTTCATTTTTTCACCTTCCTCCAGCTCCACAGTTCCTATGTAGGGAGAGAAAATGATCAACAGAAGCACAGCAAGAGCAAAACTAAAAATGACAGAAAACAAAGATTTCTGTAGATTGTCTGACAAAGGACAAGGGGACACAAGTGACAGTAAATACACTGAAGGGCAATTAGGCCAAGTGGGGACAGCTGGGGAGACCAAGACACGACTGAAGAGAATCACAGAATATGAGACAAGAAAGCAAAACTAAAAGCAAAGCACAAGGAACACTAACGCTCAGAACAGGAAATTTGATAAGTGAAAACACAGATACATGAATGAACTTAATAAAGAGACTTGAGACAAGAGGAAGGAACACCGAGGAGAAATTAAACTCTAACGCAACTAGCGCTAAAAACACACAAAGCAAATGAAAACACTTCTATAGAATCAATAAAATATTTACAAAAACAAAGCTTAGTCATCTGTTGATAAAAAAGGTTTGTGGTTCAGCTCCTTCAGTCTATATACTGAAGGTACTGAATGTGTTGTTGTATTGTGAGTGTTCGAAACAAGTCCTCTTAAAACAAATTTTCAACATTAGTTGATCTCCTTTAAACACAGAAAATCTTATCAATGAGCAACTCTCGCTTTTACCTACAGTATAATAACACAAAACATTAAACCCTGCTGGCCTCATGTTTTACTGGCAGATCGTTGCAAGCATTCAAAGTGACTACAGAAAAAATACAAAAGAAAACTGCAGCTTTTTTTAGCATTTGAGAAGGAACCAGTTTGCCATATTTTTTTTTTCTACATTCAGACTTCTATACGTATTTGTCCTCCTAGGTTATCTTGCCAACCACAGAGCCACTCTCTCAACCCACTGATGAAAAGGTATTCCTGGGTAGCTTGGCACTTATGATATATACTGCATTGATTTTTTTTTTCCTCTGTATTGCGCTTGACTTTTCAGTTGGTGTTTTCACTTAAAAATTCTGATCTGTTCTTTAATCTAATCAACAGGATGAAGTGTTACAATCTACGCCTCCTACTTCAACAGAAGAACCATATAAGGTGGGGTTTTAATTTTAAATTACAGACATTAATCTCAGCTAAAGATCTCTGCATGCCTTGGAATGCAAAACTCCTTTATTCACACTTACGCACAAGGGGGATGAAATTGATGGGCAAGTGCTTGACTAAAAGAGCGAATGGGCTTAACTGCTCTAATCAATAAATAAACCATAATCAGCACTTCATCATTTTCAAGACCCCTTTCTTCTTTCTGCTTTTTATGAAAATTTTACCAGTGCAAAATAATACAAGTGTTTGTCTAAGGCTTATGTGAATACATTTGGAATGGAAATACACAATCGAGTATTTTTGCAATTTGCAAAGATTACCAAAGCATGAGGCAGGAGGGCATTTTTGAGCGGCATGCTTTTAGCATGATTTCTCTAAAGCTTGAATGGCAATGAGCAAAACTGTAGTATAGTGCTGATGAATGACTTACTGGGGGGAAAAAACATCCAGAGAGTTACTTTTAATACTTTGTCTCTCTCATTTTTTTAAACAGGAAATCTCTAAATTCCCAAGAGACTGAGACTATAGAGTCTTAATCATTCATAGGAAAGCACTTCATGAAGAGTGTGAATAAACTGTGAACCGTTTTCTCTGGTGATGAACCCTGAACGACCAACGTTTCATGAGGGGGGGACCTCTTTCCACACAGAGACAGTGTCACTCACCAAAAAATATACCACACCATGCCATACCATAGTGCATTTCTTATCTTGTGGCTTACAGAAAATTAGGCACCTGAAAATTGTGTCCTCACATCTACTTTGTGTTTTTTTTTTTAAGTTTGTTCCGTGTAAAATCCAGTGTAGCTGTACGTATCTTATCTAAAATTCCTAATTTATTTATTACAACTATTTTTCTGTAACTAAAATAGCAGTAAGCCATCTAAAACCCGACAACAATTACATAAATTTTTCAAGAAACAGAAATTTTATTTATTAAAACGTGAAAAGAATAAGGCTTTCTTACTATAGCCTGTGAATATCGTAGATACTATTCAGACTGTAGTTTTACTATAAACACATATGTATCCACATCAAACACTTGTTACACTGGTGGAAATTTTCTTTGTTGTTACGTTGTCCGTGTTTAACCTCTCTGTGCATGTGTGCTTAAGTAAAAGTAACTTTCAAAACACGTGTGGGTCTTCCTTTCAAAAATTGTTTTTAATTAGACTATCTCATCAAGTCAATTCAAATTCTGGGATTCCAGCAGTTTCCAAGAGACAGGCGGTTACTCTAGGAGAGCTGGACAGGGCTGTAGACAGTCCTTAACCCCTCAGCAGGGCCTGTATCTTCTCCTTTGTGCACAGTGGAATAGGATGAAGGAATTTATACCATTGACTGGCTCCCATACTCGCCTCACTTATATCTAATGGAACACCTCTGGGACATTCTGTTTTGGTCCTTCTACCTGACAATGTTCAGAGTTGTGTTTTTTTTATTTGTTGCTTGTTAAGCTACTTCGCACTGACCTCTTTATCATAAAAAAAGCAACTCAAGAGATGAACCACTGTTGTGTCCACATATAATAGAAAACAGTATCAGTTTAGGAACGTTGCTACTAGCAGCCTGCCAAAAGCCAAATTTTGTTAAGTTGAATGTATGCCAAAGACAACACACGAAATGGCTGACATGAAATAAGAGAATACAAGGTGCACCCCAAAGAGCTGGAAATCTGTGGGAACAGATCTTATTAACTGATGAATCCAGATGCTGACGTTTTGGTAATTGATTGACAATATGGAGGTTGTCAGGTGAGAGGTACAACACTGAGTGTAACAGCCACCTGTAAACACAGTGGAGGCTCTGTCATGGATTAGGGCTGCATTTCAGTCAATGGTGTTGGGTAGCTGGTCAAAATTGATGGAATTATGAATGTCCCATCAGGAAGGAAAGCTTCTGTTTGAACACAGCTTCATTTTTCAGCATGGTAATAATCTCAAACACACTGCCAATGCAATAAAAGCATACCGGGATAGAAAAATACACAATGTAAAACGAGCGATCATGGATTGGCTTCCCCAGAGCCCTGACCTCAAGCTTCTTGAAGCAATGTGGGATCATTTTGACAAAGAATGGAACACAAAGCAGTCAAGATCCAAAGAGGAGCTTTGAAGATCCTTCAAGAAGCTTTGAGAACTCTACGTAAAGACCACTTAAAAAACATTACAATAAAAATACCTAAAAGACCTGTTTCAGGTTTGTTAGACAAATATATATATATATATATATATACACACACACACATACATATATATATTCCCAGCTCGCCCCTACGGGCGGTCTTTTTTGTCCTCCAAGCTCGGGTCTTCTACCAGAGGCCTGGGAGCTTGAGGGTCCTGCATAGTATCGTAGAGTATTGTGCTCTTCTGGACAGAGATCTCAGATGTTGTTCCAGGAATCTGCTGGAGCCACTCTCCCAGTTTGGGCGTCACTGCCCTGAGTGTTCCGATCACCACAGGGACCGCTGTTACCTTCATCTTCCACATCCTTTATCCAGTTTCTCGTGTTCCTTCTTCCTGATGTTCCCGTCACTTGGTACTGCAACGTCTATCACTACGACCTTCTTCCTTTGTATGTCCACCACTACAATGTCCGCTTGGTTAGCCATCACCAGTATATCTGTCAGTATCTGGAAGTCCCACAGGACCTTAGCTCTGTTGTTCTCAACCACTCTTGTGGGTGTGTCCCATTTTGACCTTGGGACTTCCAGGTCATACTCGGCACAGATGTTCCTGTATACTATGCCGGCCACTTGATTATGGCGTTCCATGTATGCCCTGCCCGCTAGCATCTTGCACCCTGCTGTTATGTGCTGGATTGTCTCAGAGGCATCTCTGCACAGCCTGCACCTGGGGTCTTGCCTGGTGTGGTAGACCCCGGCCTCTATTGATCTTGTTCTCAGAGCTTGTTTCTGTGCTCCCATGATTAGTGCCTCTGTGCTGTCTGTCAGTCCAGCTTTGTCCAGCCATTGATAGGATTTCTCTATGTCAGCCAAGCCTTCGATCTGCCGGTGGTACATGCCGTGCAGAGGCCTGTCCTTCCCTGATGGTTCATGTTCTTCTTCCTCTTCTTTCTTGGGTTTCTGCTCCCGGAAGTATTCACTAAGCACACACCTGATTCTTTGTGGCCATCTTTCTGATATACTCATGGATCTTCGTTGTTTCATCTAGGATAGTGGTTCTAACACTCAATAGTTCTCGGCCACCTTCCTTCCGCTTAGCATACAATCTCAGGATGCTGGATTTGGGGTGAAACCCTCCATGCATGGTAAGGAGTTTTCTTGTTTTGATGTCAGTGGCTTCTGTTTCCTCCTTTGGCCAGCTTATTATCCCAGCAGGGTATCTGACAGCTGGCAGGGCGTAGGTGTTGATTGCCCGTATCTTGTTCTTCCCATTCAGCTGACTTCATTCAGCTGACTTTTCAGGACTTGCCTTACTCTCTGCAGGTACTTTGCGGTTGCAGATTTCCTAGTAGCCTTTTCATGGTTGCCGTTTGCCTGTGGGATTCCAAGGTACTTGTATCTGTCCTCAATGTCTGCAATGTTGCCTTCTGGTAGTGCAGTCCCCTCAGTTCTGACTACTTTTCCTTTCTTAGTTACCATCCGACTATACTTCTACAGTCCGAATGACATTTCGATATCATTGCTGTAGATCCTGGTGGTGTGGATGAGTGAACTTATATCTCGTTCGCTCCTGGTATACAGCTTGATGTCATCTATGCACAGGAGGTGTGTGTGTGTGTGTGTGTGTGTGTGTGTGTGTGTGTGTGTATATATATATATATATATATATATATATACACACACAGGTGTGTGCTCACCTGCTCCACCACTGAGCTACCTGGGTGCCCTAAACTGTCTTTTTTTTTATTGTTTTATTTTAAAAACAGTAATTGCTGCACCTTTTTCTCATTTCATAACAAAATAGTTAAGTGGTGGTTGGCTCAAGACTTTTGCACAGTACTGTACATATCAATCACACATCATAATTGATTTGCTAAATTTGTTTATGAAGGTTTTGGGGAACTTGCAAGTGTCTCAACCCGAGATCAGAGTGAAAAGAGGCACGTCTTGGCCTGACTCCATGGTAAGTGTCACCTATTTTTGTAGTAGAAGTTTTTAAAATTGGTAGACTAAAAAATTTTGTATTTTAGGTGTTCATGCCAGGTGCCCCAGGAGGAAGAAATCGATTTAAGACGACACAACAAGTAATTATTTTCATCAGATATTTCCAGGTTTAAAAAATTCAAAATCAAATTGCGTAAAATAAAGTTTTGCACTCATTTAAATTGCAGCATATTTCCTCTGGAGCTCAAGGTTACAGCATCAGGAATGTAAGTCTGTTTACAACAGTCAGGATCAAATATTCATCCAAATCAAAATGGTTAGAGGACTTACAAATACATTGATTTTTGTTTAAAATTTGATTTTTTTAGAAGACCAAAGACAAAAATCGTGGCCTCCAAGCACATTCGAGGAGGGAGCGACAAGAAGGAGGAGAGAGGCAGAGATACAGGGATACAGAAACAGAGATTCCCACAGAAAGAACAGGTGGAGAAGAGGAACAGACAAAAGTAGAAGTGGAAGACTGGGGAATGGAAAAAGAGACCGAGTTAATACCCGATCCAGAATCAGTCCTTGACCCAGTCTATGAGGAGGAGGAGAGAAGTGGAGACTGGGAGACAGAGGAAGGTGTAGATCAAGAGAAGGAAGGGGATGAGAAGGAGGACTTGGAGAGGGAGAGGGAGAGGGATAGGCTGGAGATGGAGAGGGAAAGACAGGAGCTGGAGAAAGAGAGGGTGGATGAGCTGGAGTTAGAGAGGGAAAAAGTGGAGAAGGAAAGAAACTTGGAGAGAGAGAGGGAGGAATGGGAGAGGATGAGGGAGGAGATAGAGAGGAGAGGAGAGGGAAATTATGATGAAGAAACTGGACTGTCATACCCATATCCTCCAGAGTATCATTTGCTGAAGGTAAGGGCATGAGTATAACATATACATCTTACACTTATCTTGAAATGCTCAATGCGTGTTTTACAAATAAAATTTTATAGATGCCCATGTTGTTGATGGCATAACTGACTATGCCTTTCTTGCACACCAGGGACAACCAGGTGAAAATGGGAAAACAGGACAAAAGGTGACCAGATACTTTAACTATAATAAACCTAATAACAAGGTTACGTGATTGAAATAACAGCACGGACTTTATGATATAAGTTTAAAAAAATGGGCATATTAAGTATTTTAGACCTGACAATGGCACCATGAAAACTCCGATCACCGCAGTTTATACAGTTCATCTCATCAATATGTTGTCATGAGACTTATCTAACTGTTAAGTGCCATCGTTACGTCATTGCTACCACAGCTGCTAGGTGCTAGTTAGTTTATGACTCTTTACTTTATGAGCTCTGTGACTGATATTCTTCCATCGTAAGGATAAATGTTCTCCAGTGGCCCTCACTAAAAAAAAAAAAAAACAACCAAAAACATCACTGATACTGTCCCACTGATTGCAACCATTATTATTATTGTTATTATCTTCCCAATATCACAAAGCAAGAATGACAGTCCCCACATGAAATGTGCCAGCAACTCATAAAAATATCATGGGTGCTCTCCCCCCTCCCCACATTGCATCAGTAAATGACATCAGAGCTCAGGGAGAGCTTCTCTCCCAGCTTGCCTGTCACTGAATCTTGTTGAGTCCAGGCCTTTGATGTCCCTCCTGCTCTATTTTTGTATGACTTTGAGAGAGTAGATTAAAGCAGGCATTAATAATTCCCCTTGTTAAACATGCTGAGAAGTCTTGTTTTTTTATTTCAAATTCCTCTGAGTTAGTTTATTTTGGCACATGAAAAGGATGTGTCATAGTGCACTCCATTATTCTAACTCATTTCTATGCAATCTACAGGGTGACATTGGTGAAAAGGGACAAAAGGTAAATTATATAAAGATTTAATTGTGCTTTTTAATTTTTAATGGCGGAGACTGTGCAGATGTGTTCACCTGGCTGTTCTCTTATTTTCAGGGAGAGCCAGGCATTGGTCACAGAGGGCCGGAGGGTCAGGCTGGTCCTCCAGGACAGAAGGTGAAATTTGTATACACCGTTTTGGGGAATTTCCTGCATTGAATTGCATTCAAATGCCAATTTTAACTTATACTTTATAATTAATTATCAACAGAACTATTTCAAGTGTGCTAACAATTAGCCTTTTAACTTTTTTAATAGGATAAAGTGCTTCAGCTGAAAACTGGTGTCTGTACACCAGTTCAATTAAAAATTATTGATGACTACCTATTAATAATTACTTGAATCTTTAACTAATTTCTAAAACACACACACACACACAGATAGGTTGTTGGTATATGAATCCACAACCAATTCGTTTCAGTTCAGAAGGAATTCCATGATGCACCAGGTTGTTATGGTAGACATTTTTTTTTTTTGCTCATGATGCTGTTGATTTTCACCGGTTTGCCCATGCCATTTCCAGAAACAAAACCCATACCATAATGGAATCGTCACTGTGGCTGTATCTAGCATTCTTGTATGATTGTATGTGTGGATGAAGACATGCTGTTCAAAGCATTCTGAGTACTCAACAAGCAACAAAGTGTTCCCACAAAGCTGGCGGAATGAAATTGTCCAAAATATCTTGGTATGCTGAAGGATTGAGAGTTCCTTTCCCTGGAAACCCAGCCCAACTCCTGAAAAACAACACCACACCATAATCCCTCCTCCACTAAACTTTACACTTAGCAAAGTGTAACTTGACTTGCAGTCAGACAGGTATTATTCTCCTGGCCACTGCCAAACCCAGACTCATCCATTGGAGTGCCAGAAGGAGATTTGTTACTCCAAAGAACATCCCTCCACTGCTCTAGAGTCCAGTGGTTGTGTGCTTTGTACCACTGTACTTGATGCCTTGCATTACTCTTGGTGATGCAAGGCTTGGGTGCAGCTGCTCAGTCATGGAAGCCCATTCCATAGAGCTCTCTACGCAGTGTTCTTGAGCTAATCTGAAGGCCACATGAAGTTTGGAGGTCTGTAGCGATTGACTCTGCAGAAAGTTTGCAACCTCTGCACACCATGCGCCTCAGCATCGGCTGACCTCATTCTGTCATTTTAGGTGACCTTCCGCTTTGTTATAAAACCACCAACAGTTTACTGTGGAATATTAAGTAGCGAGGAAATTTCACTACTGGTCTTGTTGCATATGTGGCATCCTATCACGGTACCACACTAAAATTTACCGAGCTCCTGAGAGCGACCCATTCTTTCACAAATTTTTGTAGAAGCAGTCTGCATGCCTAGGTGCTTGATTGGCCATGGAAGTGATTGGAACACCTGAATACAATGACTTCGATGAGTGAGTGAATACTCACTCACTTCCAGTATAGTGTGTGTGTGGTAACACCCCCCCCCCCAGCCTTCCATAACAATTACGTTGATTCACATCACACTTTTAATTTGGAAATTTTAATTGACTCTCTGACTCAATCCAAATTGTGTTGAGCTTTTAATTTGATAAAGGCAAGAAGGACCTTGTTTGAAAGCAATTATTCAAAAGTAATAGAAAACCTGAACAACATCACGAGAGATAAGTGACCTATGGAGATGTGCTTCACAACACTGAATTTGTTGTATGCGTTTTCCTGCCATCTTATTTTCTGCTATCGTGTTACCTCAGGGTGAGCCAGGTGAGCCAGGTCCTCCTGGTGCTCAGGGTATTCAGGGAATCCCTGGTAATCCAGGCATCCAGGGCCCCCCAGGTCTTAGGGGTCTTCCAGGGGATCCAGGAGAGCCAGGTAGAGAGGTATATCATCAGACATTATCTTACAAGTGGTCTTTGAGCACTTTTGAATACCAGAATATATCAATTAATTTGCATCAACTGTGAGAATAAATTCATAAGAAGAGATGGAGAAGGCTATTAGTACCTCACTGCTCAAATGATAACCTGAGGTATGATGTTTGGTACGCTGATATTAGGGTGACAAAGGTAAAAGAGGGAGGAATGGATCACCAGGAGCTCCTGGACCTCGAGGACCGCCGGGACCTCATGTATGGAAAACTTTACATATAATTTCTGTCTTTTAGGCTACTTGTTATTTTGTGGAGCTTCTTTATATACCGTACATGCATATTGCTTGTCGCTATTTTTATTTTTATAGATTTGATTTTCTCTGATTTATCGCTGGCTGACAGTAACCACAATTTCTCTTGGTTCCACTTCAAAGGGTATTCCTGGTATGCCTGGAGAAAAAGGAGAAAAGGTAATTCCACAATTGTGGAAGTCGAAATTAAAGGATTTGTAGTTTCTGAAGCTTAGGGGGAAGCCTCTTAACCTTTGTCCTGTCCTTACAGATTTACACAGCATTATATTTCATTTATGTTGTTTTATTTGCTCAAAGATCCAGTTTGACGTTGTTATTTTAATATAAATCTATTTTACACACATTGCTACCATTTTGCAATTGTGAAGCTTTTGTCGCTTCAAAAACGATTCTTTTCCCTTCCTCATTTTACCAGGGTGACGGTATACCAGGTGAACCTGGTGAGAGAGGTTTAGTTGGCCTCGCAGGTAAGCGGGTAAGTTCAGTTTTTGACATTTGGTGGATATCTGGTTAATGTTTAGATCAGGCGAGATGTAAGTTTTTATAATAGGATATGTCACACACACACACACACACGCGCGCACACACAAAAAAAACTGGTTTATTATATTTACTTATGCAGGAAAGTATTTCTTTTCAGGGTGAAAAGGGCTCTCCAGGTGTTAAGGGATCTCCCGGGCCCATAGTAAGAAACTTTTCAAAACTGTAAAATTGACCATGAAGTTTCATTTAAAATCATCAGAGTTTTTGTTAGTGACACAGAAAAAAAATAATTTTCTCTTACCCTCAAAAACCAAACAGGGTACTAAAGGACTGAGTGGAAGCAAAGGCGAAAAGGTGAGCCGTTCACATGATTGATGAATCAGTGACTCAGATACTAAAAAAATGTGTTTTGTTTTGTCTTGTTTTTTAATTAGGTCTTGGATCTTAGATTTCAGCTAAACAGACTTCATTATTATTTAAAATTGCGTCAATTTTAAATGAATGTTTAACAAGTGCAAACTGAAAACTGCATACAGAATGAACTGAAATTGCTGTCATGTTGCTTGAAGCGCCTCATAGTTATGTGACACTGTAGAGCTAAAAGTTCCATTTAAGTTTGATGCTCATTTCTGCTTCTTATCAACAGTAATGATGATAAGAAAGTATCGTTATGGCAAGAAATATACAGTGTATATATCACGAGAGCTTTCCTTTCCTATCACCTTTACTGCTGACTGCAGGGAGGATAGATAGACCCAGTTTATCTGTGCCATCTTCAGTTTTCAATGTCAGCATGTTGTAAAGAAGCCTAATGGAACCAGCCAGCAAACATATTTATTTACATAAGTGCTTGCTGTATTCTTACCGCTTTCATCATCAAAGTCTGTGCAACCAAAGGAGTGAAATAAGTGATTGGATATTTTTTTCCTGTTAACAGTGACAATTTCTGTTCAATTATGTGCATGAAGCTGCAGTTATTCTCAGGTGTTAGCACATCAATAAACAGCTGCTCGTGATTTATATTTATTGGCACATGGCTCAGTGTTATGGTTGCCTGAGGCTAGCACTGACATTAAGATGTGAACATTCTACTTCGGGCATTATTTTGTAGGCAATTTCCCCATCTATTTTTAGGTATCAGTGGGTACAGGATGTGTTAATGGCAGCAGTGTCAGTAGTGTTGTTTGTGTCTTCTCCAGCAGATCAAAACTAAGGTTTTGCTATGTGATTTATTTATTTATTTATGGCCGTCATATCAAATATCAATAAACTTTCATCATGTGTTCACAACAACATTTTATTATGTTGAATTAAGTCTGGATTACACTGAATTAGATTTTGGCATAACTAGAGCTACTAGAAAAGTAATCTGTATTATTTCTTTTAACTGAAATAATCCTAAAAAGTGTATTTAAATATGTTTTGTTTCTTTAGGGAGACCGTGGGTCACCTGGAGTCAAAGGAGAAAGGGTATACTGACTCTGTGTTTCTCTGTGATTAAACACACTGATAAAATCTATTTATCACATAAGATTGCATGATTTACAGTTTTATATTAAGGTGAAAGCACCAGCCACACTTGTAGTATACAATTTTTTTTATCGGGGCTTTCATCAAACCACAAGAACAAAGGCCACAAACAAATGTTGAAACTATAAAGTTATTCTTTATAATGCAGCTGTTGCTAGAGCTTTATCCTCTTCAGACTTTACGTGCTTCATTGTGCACCTTTGAAGTAGGTGAAGTTGTGCGAGAAACCTCTATTTTTGTCCTTACAGCTTAATATTTACTGTGTGTCATGGTAAAAAAAAAAAAGTACACCCTCTTTCAGTTCTAAGGTTTTATGCATATGTAGGTAGGTTCTGTGTATGTTGCTCCATAGTGTAGTATTTTACACATTTGTTTAACATGCAAAAGATCCCCGCTTCCGGACTGGCAGAAGGCACAAATCCCTTGGGAGTTGAATCAGGAAATCAACCAAATCAAAACATGTGGAACCATCTGCAGTAATGACCCTTTGTGAATAAAAGAGCAGCCAAAATAATCTTAGGTGGGTTTCACATATTTAAAGGACATAATAAAAAAAAATCATCTGATCCTTTGCAGGTCTTAAATGTAAGTAAATACAATTTCAGATGAACAACAACACATGATATATCACAACATGCCCTACTAAGCCAAAATGTGGAAGCAGTGTGTGAAAAACTACTGTAAGTACATCCAGTTATTCAGTAGCTTGTAAAACCACCTTTAGTAGCAACTTGAAGTAACAAGCTTAGCATGACTTTATCAGCCTCTCACATTGCTGTGAAGGAATTTTAGCAGACTCATCATTTCTTCAGTTCATTGAGGTTTGCAGGCATTCGTTTATGCACACCTCTCTTAAGTACCCAGTACAGCCTATCAATGAAATCTGGACTGGGTCATTGCTTCACATAGATTCTTTTCCTTTTTCAGACAGTCTGATGCAGATTTGCAGCTGTGCTTGGGATCATTGCATGACCCCATTTTGGCCAAGCTTTAGCTGTCAGCCAGATGGCCTCACTTTTGACTCTAGAATACTTTGATAGAGGAGTTCATGGTTGACTCAATGACTGCAAGGTGCCCAGGTCCTGTGTCTGCAAACAAGCCCAAATCATCACCACTATGCTTGACAGTTGGTATGGACTTCAAATTGTTTAAGAATGACCTTATAACCCTTCCCAGATGTTGGGCATTAGTGATAGCTTAGCAGCACCTGTTTACTAGTTCTTAATTCCTTTTTCCTTCCTCTTTTGGCTTAATTTTGTTAAATACATAATGACACAGTGTAACTCTCATGTTTTGTAGTTTATCAGATTGAAAGACCCGCTGAGCACCAGATTATGTCATCATTCATAAAACCTTAGAACTGAAAGAGGTGTACTTTCTTTCAACCATAATTGTACTTACATTAATTTACACATCGATTTTACAACTGAATTCCTTTCTACAGGGCAGTGTGCTTCAAATCCAAGGACCTCGTGGCTATAAGGGTGTCAAAGGACAGCCGGTGAGATCCTATTGAATTTTTCATCTTTTTTTTCTGTTACTCGTTCCACTAACATTGTACAGGTTCCAGTCAAAACATACTGAAACGGCATTATTTTATAACTTCATATATCCCTGGCATGTCTCCACTCAAGCCAACAAGCATTTACACTACACAAGGGCTATATGCTTAGAAACTGTGGGGAATTGCCAAGACATTTCCTTTAAATATGAAAACTTATGAAAACATGCATATAAAAGCTAAGAAATGGGCTATGAAGAAGTTTGTGTGCATTCTGTTTTAGGGCGAGCGAGGATCACCTGGTTTTGATGGGGATAAAGGAGAAAAAGGCGAGGACGGTCCTCCTGGAGTCAAGGTAATGAATCCAGACACAGAGTTTGGAAAAGATTGCAGTACACAGCACAGTAGCAATCCTGTGATTAATACCACATGAAGCTGAACCTACAATCTAATTAATTAATTATTTTTAAAAGGGTGTAAAAGGTAACGCAGGTACTAAAGGTGCAATGGGAAGGTTTGGAGCACGGGGTCCAGTAGGCCAGAAAGTAAGTGGGTTAGGCATCAACATTAATTCAAATGTCATTTCTTGCAGCACTCTGTGTAACATTGTCATTTTCATCTATAGGGAGATCCAGGAGAGCCTGGACTCAATGGAGTAATGGTACTGAAATCTACAACACTTTGAAGCCAAAGTTCAGCATTAATTTAAGAGGATCGATCGAGATAATATTTGATTTGATTTAAGGGTCGCAATGGGGCTGATGGGCTGGATGGTTCCATAGGGGAAAAAGGAGACAATGGACCACAAGGGCAACAGGGCAGTCAGGTACAAACAGTATATAACTATTTACAACACTTTTGATTTTTAAAGATTCAAACACAATTTATTTATTTAGTTGTTCTTTTCATTTCTCTGTTTTATGTTTTTTTTTCCACAGGGGGATCCAGGAGAACCTGGCTTACCAGGAGACAAAGGAGAGAAGGGAGAGAAGGTGGGGAGTGAATATTTTTTACAGTTTTCACATCGACCACTGTGTGTATGTTTCAATGTGTTAGGTAATATTTCATCTTTTTACAGGGTTTGAGAGGTTTTCCTGGGCGCACTGGGAGCAATGGCTTGGACGGAGAAAAGGTTATCCCTTAATGTCATTCATATTTGATTATTGAAGACCTACTGTATGTTAGGTTATGTAACAGTGCTATGGGAATAATTCTCTTTGTATACTCCATATATGTCACGTATGTCCCTGCAAAAAAGGGAGATACAGGGTTACCTGGCAGTCCGGGCATACCTGGACTGAATGGGATCACAGGGCGCAAGGTAAGCATTTAAATGTGCATGCATTTCTCCTTCTTCTTACTTTCCAAATGTGCACACAAAAATCAGTTTTCATTTCTTATTTTGTGAAATTTTAGGGGGATAAGGGAGAAGGAGGGATCAGTGGTGTTGATGGTGATCCTGGAGTAAAAGGGGAAAAGGTTTGTAAATTCAAAGCAGCATCACTCGTGATTTCCTAGCCAGCTTGTTGCAGATATTATATTTATTTAATCATTATTATTATTAAAAGATCTTGAAATCTGTTTATATTTAAGTAATGATATAGATCAGTTATGTTTACCCTTCACACAAATGAAGCAGAGCATCAATGTGATTTACCCTCTTTAATGAATTCAGGGTGCAGCGGGCTTCCCGGGTTTCCCAGGTTTCAAGGGGTCCGCAGGAAGTCCAGGAAAAGATGGCAATATGGGACCACCAGGATCACCTGGCCCTCATGGGGCAACAGGGCCTAAGGTACAGTACACCCACCTCCTTGGATACTTGTACTTTAGGATGAAACATAGGCTCATTATCTTAATAATACTACACTCTAATTATCTGCTGTTAGTGCAGTAGTTGATCACTTGTTTAATGAGCTATTTTTTTACCCAACACCAAACCTGACTACCACAGTCTTTAACTGAGTGATGAAGTCAAAATATATTCACATATTCACTGAGCCTTGGCAGCACTTAAAAGCTATGGGGCTAAATTGGAGGCTACAAACATAGAAGCGCAAATATGCAGTGAAGTATGCAGTGAGGGAAGATATTTCTATAAAAGAATATGT
This sequence comes from Bujurquina vittata, assembly GCA_015106715.1. Lineage (NCBI taxonomy): Eukaryota > Metazoa > Chordata > Actinopteri > Cichliformes > Cichlidae > Bujurquina > Bujurquina vittata. The sequence goes on along the minus strand of VUQK01004021.1, from coordinate 11,045 downwards.
GCTATCAGGGTCTTGTAATGTATCATGTTTTTTGGATGTACCTGATTTCTTAAGTTCATAGTCAATTTATGGGAAGAACGGGTACCTGTAAATACATAGCTTATATAACTTACTCACAAGTACATTTTTTGGACTTGAAAACCCAACAAGAGACTAAATATGTGACAGAACACAATGAGCATGAGCTGAGCTTGATTACAGTCATCACTGTGTCTTTGTAAGAGAGTGGCACCAGCAGAAGAAACAGCAGAGACATGTCCTCAATTAAAACACATGCGTGCATGCGCTCACACACGCACACACACGCGCACACACGCGCACACACACACACACACACACACACACCAGATCAGAGGTCTATTTCTGTCTGCAGCTTTCAAATAATATCTTACTCAATTAGCTCCTTTCAGCTACAATTACTAGACTCTCAGTGTTGACAGACAGTGGCTGCAAACCGCTAATGAGGATATTCCAAGGATGTGCCTAATTGGTCTGTCTATCATATTGTTCAGAAGTAAGTGATGAGATGTGGACATCTTTCTTGTTGTCGATGATATCAAGGTGTTGTATTAAAAAAAAGCATTTTCCCTTTTGTCAAACAGGGCGAGAAGGGTAAAAGAGGCAGATCGAAGAAGTGTCAGATGGGAACACCAGGAACACCGGGACAACGAGGAGAAAATGTGAGATACACAGGACTCGCACCTGTACACAAACTTCTTCAAGCACACTTGTGATTCAGAAAGCTCCTCTCAGTCATACTATTCCGTGTAACTCTTCTCGCAGACACTCTCTTTAGGTTAAATTAAAGTATATTTTGTGTTTTATATTCACAATAAATAATAATTGTTCTACTTTAAAATTTAACATGCTAAAATGTAGTCTGAGTTTTAGATTTTCTTTGGGGTTTTTTTTTTTGAATGTTCACTTCTGTGAACCACACCCGCAAAACACCAAAACTTCTGTTTTTATAGAAGTGGTCACACTTGGAGTGAAAACTTTCTTTTCCACATGACTGCCATTCCTGAAGATGTCCAACAAGCCAAAATAAGTGAAATTACCTGCATGGGTGCTTTCTGCTTAATTAAATATTGTGGACGTGTTTAGTTTAGAGCAGAATCTCTCATCCAAAATAAATGTGTAAATATGTTTTTCTTATAGGGTCAAGTGGGTATTGAAGGAGTAAAAGGGGAGAAAGGAGAGCCTGGACTCTCAGTACGTCTTTATCATGCATGCACACTCACACATTTAAAAAAACATATGGGTAAAAATTGACTTGAGATTGAAATTATTCATGTTCTTGCATTTCTTTGTTTCAGGCTGAAGAAGTGAAGGAGCTAGTCAACCAGGAGGTGGTAGAAAAGTGCGGTAAGGGTGTGCTTGTGCGCACGTGTTATTCGTTTGTACATCTTGATCCTCCTATAGTATTTGCGCTTGTACTTCATCCTTGAGTGATTAAACGTGTGCCTCTAGATAGGCCCTACATACTGCGAGTGCGTGGTTATTTGTTGTAGGGCTCCTGTGGCAGCGTCATGGCACCCGTGTGTGTTGAGCCATCTGTTATGTTCTCTCAGAGGAACACGCATCATGGTGCCAGCAACAGCAGAGCCATTCACAAACACAAGACTGCCATTAAGTAGAGCGCCTCACCCAGATTCCGCCGCACATTCACGATGTTTAGAGGCTTATTGTCTGCAACGCGCCTTTTTCACAGAAGACATTTTGGCATGTCGCAGTGGGAAAACACACGTGTTTATAGGTAGATATATATAAAACACTGTGAGTCAGAGGACAATTTAAAATGATCTTAAAATAAGCTCCATTAAATTCACTGGAGAATATCTAGACTACATTTTGCATCTTTAACAAGGCTTCGATTTTCCTGCTGCCTACCTGTAATGGCAACACACGTTTGCTTCTCAGATATGTTGGCCATTAGTTCAGACCCTGATGCTCAACCACATTTGGGTTATCCTGTAGGACAATGATCTGAACCACACTAGCAAGTCCACCGCTGAATGGCTCAAAAAGAAATTAAGGACCTGGAGTGGCCTAGTCAAAGTCTGGACCTAAAGCTGATTGAGATGATTTGGCCGTTCATGTTTGAAAAGCCTTCAGTGTGACTGAATTAAAATTATTCTCAAAGAAGAGTGGGCCACAAGGGATGTGAAAGACTCCTTGACAATTATTACAAATGCTTGATTGCAGTTTTTGTAGTCAAGGGTGACACAACCAGTTATTACTGTAGGTTAAATGGGCAATTACTTTTTTAAGCAGGGCCAGGTACCGGCCAGTGATCAGAATTTTTTTTTACCCTATTAAGCACAGCAGCCCTAGTGCTACAGCTCTCAGGGCCCCTCTAAAATAAGCTCCTGGGCTGAATTTCAGTCCCAGCCCGCCCCTGTCCTCGGGTGATCTTTGTCTAATGTTAATTTTTTTTTGATGATCTGAAACATTTAACAAATGTGCAAAAAAACCTAAAAAATGAGCAAGTGGGCAAATACTTTTTCATGACACTGCTTATATAGTATAATACCAGAATAAGTTGTTTGGCATTGGCAGAGAAGCTTTGGCAAGTTTTTCATGGGCACAGCCCATGCATCCACTGACAACGGCATTTCTGGCATGATGTTTTTATGATTGCAGGATTGGAATACAAGTTCATGGTAAAATCTGTTGACCCAGATGCAACAACTGCAGTGACAAAAAAGGAAAATGACCCCAAAAATGTGGTGAAATCTGTCACCCGTGAACTCCATGAACCAAGTATGGAAGGAAACATGGCAGACAACGTGGAAGAACAGCACCCAGAAAACCAGACTGGTAAGAAGTCAAAAAGCACAAGTAGCTTTTTTTCAGGGTCAGAGCCTCTGGCAAAACAGATGCCTTAGATAGAGGGTGACCAAGTGTGTGGCTAAATAGCTACATATATCAACCTTATGTGGAGCAGCTGTGATGCAGGCAATTAAAATGTGTTGTCTTCTGACAAGGACAAAGTAAACAAGACTGCCTACATGTCACAGATACCGCGTCATCCATTCCCCACTCTTGAAAATCATGTTACTGTGGTTAAAGCTACTGTTAAAGCACCACTAAGCATACTATATCTGATTATAGGTACCTCTTAGGTCACAGTTTTTTGTGCCAAGATGCCTTTCTTTAAACTTTTAGGAAATCTACAGGTGAGGCAAATATCCCAGAACTGCAGAATACTCAGTTTAAACCAATCTAGGGATCAGTGTTGCATGCCATACCCAGCTTAGCGTTTCCATTTTTTTCCATTTTTTTCTTGTCAGTAGAGAAAGAATCTGAAACATAGTAAATATTAAATGGTGCTATTACCAAGAATCCAGAAAGTTAAACCAAAGGTCAGCTTGTACCAACAGTCTCACATGTCATGATGCTCATCAGCCACTGCAGCCACAGGCAGAAATTGCTTTCTGCATCCCAAATTATTGTAATTCTTGCTTCAGGTAAATTAGCCAGACAGCTGATCAAAGCACAAAGCTGTCATTGCCCTGTGTCAATGTCAACTGGTTTATTTATATATTACAATCATTAACTATAGTATAGGGGCATGCAGCTCATTGTGCACAATTGCTTCATGCTTAAATTGAAATGTTTTTAGTGTTAACTCTTCTTGTTGCACAACAAAGAATTAAGATGGAAATAATTCAGTTTGCATATACTTAGATAAATTAACCTCACGGGAATAGCTGCTATCATCTGTTCTCTGTTTAGTCTTTAAACAGTTCACCTTAAGACCTTTGACCACTGACTCTTGACAGGCTGTGAGTGCTGAAGGTCACAGGATAAAAGTTCTCAGTGAGGAACAAAGCATCACTTTGTAAAAATCCTGAGAAAGACAGATTTTCTTGACTAGTAACATCAGAGTTAAATATGTTATCACTATTGTAGTTCAAAACACTTAATTATTTTTTTTTAGATGATATACCTATGAACTGTGGCAGTGTACTTTTTAATCAGATTGTTAAACACAATCCTCTTGGGTGAGTGGATGCCTGAGGAGTGGAGAAGTGTACTGGGGCAGATTTTCAACAAGGGTGATGTGCAGAACTGTAGCAACTACAGAGGGATGAAGTTGATAAGATGGGAAAGTGCAATTATGGCTAGGTTAAGAAGAGAGGTGACAATCAGTGAGCAGCAGTATGGCTTCATGCCAAGAAAGAGCACCACACATGTGATCCTTGATGGAGAAGTATAGAGAAAGTATGAAAGCATTGCACTGTGTCTTTGTGGCTCTAGAGAAAGCATGTGATGGGGTGCCAAGAGAGGAAGTGTGGTACTGCATGAGGAATTCAGGAGTGGCAGAGAAATATGTGTGAATGGTGCAGAACATGAATGAGGACAGCGAGACAGTGATGAGGTGTGCAGTTGAAGTGACAGATGGGTTCAAGGTGGGGGTGGAATTACATCAAGGATTGGCTCTGAGCCACTTCTTGTTTGCAGTGGTGATGGACAATTTGACAGATGAAGTCAGGCAGGAGTCTCTGCGGACTATGATGTTTGCAGACAGCATTGTAGTCTGCAGTGAGAGAAGGGAGCAGGTGGGAAGAGGGTCTGGAGAGGTGGAGGTATGCTCTAAAGAGAAGAGTAATGAAAGTCAGTAGAAGCTAGACAGAATGCATGTGTCTGAATGACAGAGAGACAGGTGTAACAGTGAAGATGCAAAGAGTAGATGTAGTGAAGATGGATGAGTTTAAACACCTGGGGTCAACCATCCAAAGCAAAAGGCAGTGAATAAAGAGAAGTGAAGAACAGAGTGCAGGCAGGGTTGAGTGGATGGAGACAATGGTGGTTTATTAAAAGATAGAAGTGAGACCTGCTGCAGCTGAAGGTGACAGAGATGAAGATGCTAAGATTTTCATTGCGAGTGACCAGGATGGATTAAAAATGAGTACATCAGTGGGACAGCTCAGCTTGAGCAAGGCTGAGATGGTGTGCACATGTGCAGAGGAGGGACGGTGAATATACTAAAGAAAAGATAATGAACATGGAGGAAAAGTGGAAGATCACAGTGGAGATTCATGGATGTAGGGTAGAAGGATATGCAGGAGGGTTGGTGTGACAGAGGAGGATGCAAGGAATAGGGTGAGAGGGGAGGCAGATGATCTGCTGTGGTGACCCCTAAATGGAGCAGCCAAAAGAAGAAGAAGAGTCCGGGCAACGCGTATAACAAGCATCATCAGGGTTTTGATATTTTATCTGTCGTCTTTTTGCTGTTTGGCTCATCCAGCCAGAAGACCAATGTGCTTATGCCATAGCAAGGTGTCCGTCATACATCCGTACAGTATTGGTCAGGGGTCCTCACCCAAATGGTTCTCAAGGTGAAGATTGTATTTGTCGTTTTGTGAGTGATAACCTGTGAATTGTGGAGGATGGATGAGCTACTATGTTGCTGATTTGAGGAATCAAGACAGAGACTCCGTCAGTTTTTGAAAACATTCTACTGTAACAGAAATATTTGGCTCCTCAGATTGTACATTATTTCTTGAGTACCAAGCAGCAGTCAGGGTATTTAACCGGGTGTCTGCTTAGGCTGAATAATGCCAAGTGAAGAAATTAAATCAAAACAGACCTCAAGCAAATTTATTTTCAGAAAAACATTTATTGTACACAAACTTTTAGTCATATCAAAGCAGCTGTAAATCATAGACTTCATAGTCAACATAATACTTCTGCCCAAACTGTTTGCTGCCTGCTGGAGCTCCCTCTGTAACCTCCCACTCCTCCTTACATGTTAAGCTTTGGGCATTGCTGAGTTGACTTGTGATTTAATTTTCATGTGTATTTATAATCAGGGCATTAGCTCACCCAGTAGACCTTTTGCTTGATTTTTTTAATAGCCTCCTTCTTTTATGTTTAAAATAATTTGTTGTAAGGGTGAAAGCCTTCATGTTAGTGTCTCTCTCTGAACTGTGTTTATTGTTCACTTTCTGAATAAAGTAATAACCTACATTAGTGATGTTGTTTGATTAAACCAGATGAAAAGAAATCAGTGCAGCAAGCCTTGTAGAACAAACAGCTGAAGTGCTTTAAAGTTTGTTCCAGCTCTATCAATAATTTTTTAATGATACTTTTGGATTTCCCCTTTTATCACTTAGCTTCAATGCTAGCAGGATATGAATTGCCTCAAAAGTTTGTATCTTTATAGTTGGCATGAAAACCACAAAGTTGATGAATGGAGGCTCCAGAACTGTTTCTCACTTATGTGTTCAGCTGGATGAGCTAAAATGTAACTGGGAGTCATAATGTCCTGTGAAGGTGGCTCTTTATTATCTACCAGTAATTGCTTTTGTTTCTGGCTTCAGATTCTCATGATGGAGGAACTGTGGAGTGGGGACAGAGGAAGAAAAGAATGGTATTTGGAAGAGACATGACAGGTGAGTTGCCAGGAAAGTGATTTAGTTTCCCTCCTCTCTAGTTTCCCTCATTTACTTTCTTTTATTCAAAACGTGAGGTTTTTGTTCATTTGTTTTTGAACACATGAACACATGCTGGGAGAGAACGATCACTTTGTTCATGTTCAAACTCAACTCAACTCAAATTCCAGTTCACTGTAAAGGTACTCCAGCATTTTTGACCTTCTTCTCATCTACAGTACCTCTTATGTACTTTCAGTAGCAGATCGGTGCCTGGAGCCGATGTCAGAAGGGGCCTGTTCAGACTATTCTCTGCTCTGGTACTTCCACGCCCGATCAGGGGAATGCAGACCATTTGTTTACGGGGGCTGTGGTGGCAACCAAAACAGCTTCTCCTCCAGACAAGAGTGTGAGAGCTGGTGTGACACGGCGAGTCGAGGTGGGGGGGAACCAATCAGATCACACAGGAAATAATCCTTCAAACAGTTAATCCAGTGACTGAAAAACAAATCCTGCTTTGAAGCAGTTTTGGTTATACAATATGAATGTGTGCATACTATAGATGCTAAAAAAAGCCAAAACATGTACACCTCCACAGCCACAGAACCTTGGAGATGAAGCCAGCAACCCCCAAGCAAGATGCTTAATTTTGTACATAATTGTGTAAAATGTTATTGTTTTGCATTTTGCAGCGCTTTTATTTATATATTTTAACAGCTGTTTCTCAATTTGTTATATATGGATAATGTGATAACAAAGTGTGAATGATTTTTTTATATATATATATATATTTCACATAATGTATGCACATATATGTACGTATTCTTGCTGCTGCATTACTGAAATAGACTGACAGAGATTTTGAATGCAGAAAGTGCCAAAAATAAACACAACTTAAAAAAAAAACAACCTTAAATCCACCTTTATATTTGTGACTTGTCTTTTTCATGCCTGCCTCTTCCCTTTCCAGCTCTCTACAGCATATCGCTTTATATAATAGTCACCTTTCTTATGCTTTGTCAATTGCCCTACATCCTGTGTGGTGCAGAAATGAGAAGCTGATAGCTGACTGCCTGCTGACTCCTCCACCACTACATATGTTTCTTTGGCAGGGGGTGTTATGGGTCAGGCTGGAAGCCAGATGAGGGGCCAACAGGGGCCCAGTGTGGGAGCTCACGCAGGGTCTGTTTTAGAGGACTCTCCATCAGACCAGCTCAGCAGTAGCAGGGGATTCCTGCGTGGGTGTTGATGTGGGGGCAGCACGCATTGAAGTTTGTTTTTTTTTCCTCTGGCAGTGTGACAGTTAAAAATGCACGACACAGTTTAGACTCTCAAGTTGCCAGGTTGATGCTCTCCAGTTCTTTCATATCTCTAATCTGTTTTTTCAGGTTGGTTTGTAAAAATAGCTTCTTCAAGTTGACAGAAGAGACAAGCCCCAAGAGGCTTCCTTCATTTTAGTCACGATTCTGCACTCTAATGTGCACCCACATGCAGGAAGATGCTTGATGCATCTACTAGATATTGTTAGCCATAAAGAAATCTCATCATAAAATTTAAAATCTTCATTGAATTTAAGCAAAATAAATATTAAAACCTTCTTAAAGTGTAAGCAAACTCTGAGATCGAGATTTACACCTTTTTTTAAACAACCCAGTCAAAAATAAGGACAAATAGAGATATTTTCTATTTGAAAAAAAACAACATTCTTGCATTGTAAAAACAAAAATCACTCCTGAGAATTTGCTTCTTACGATTTTCTTGGACTTTGCAAATTCAGTGAAAACTTAAAACAACTTTATTTTGACCACAAAACAAGTGATGATGAACTCCAACAGCAACACAGCAGCATCAGTGTAATAAGTGTGCCCCCCCCCCCCCCCCCTTGAAGGGGACGTAATATATTTTTTCAAAGCAACCGCACGGGGGGAGGGG
>VUQK01004013.1:10034-21779 GCA_015106715.1 Bujurquina vittata | reverse complement strand
TATCAATATGTGTTTGTAGAACAACAGAGTTTTTTATATGTGTCTCTCTAGTTTGTGTGTGTGTGTGTGTGTGTGTGTGTGTGTGTGTGTGTGTGTGTGTGTGTGTGTGCGTGAGGATAGGCTGTGGAGCCAGTGCTGCACCCAGGCTGCATATTATGAAAAGGGTCAGTAGGTCATTTATAGTATAGGACTGCAGTCTTTCTGAGCATGTCTCACTGACAATAAATGGGAGGGGGAGGGACGAGCAAGGGAAGTTTGCCTTTCCTGCTCTTAGTATGCAGATCTGATATCATCCATGAGTGTTCAGCTGGCAGCTTCATAAATTAATTTTGATTACTAATTAGCTCATAGAAAGTATTTAGAAGGCTGTCCTGGTGGTCTTAGTGCTTCTTTGCTGTAGGTTTTCTATTGAAAGCTATAATAAAACTACTACACTGGTCTTGTTACAGCTATAGTAACTGTTTATTAATTTGATAGTATAATTTACATTTTAGAAAATTTGGGGGATCAACTTGATGTCAATGACTGTGGTGAAGCATTGCCACTGTGTCCTTCACACCACTTCAAAGTGCTGGCTTTTGGTAAGAAACGCTCACGATGGCATGCAGCACAAACAAAAGAGTTGGATACAAATGCTTCTGTATAAAACGAGCGGGGCCAGCACTGCAAATGTAATGAGGTCAGGCAAGTTGAAAGTATCAATTGATGGCCTGCTCCAGCACTTAAAATCAGTGAAAGGTGGTGCAGTGATGCCCAACATAAGTATCTCCAGGCAGACTAGTGCTTCCAAAAAGATTTTCTAGATAGAGATAGCTAAACGGAGATTAATGGATTAAAATGATTAAGCCTTCATAGCGCAGAAGGTCAGTTTCTATAATATAAAGTTAAGGCTAGTACAACACTTAAATCATATTGAAAACCAACATTCTGATTTTCTTTCCTATTGTGTCGCTCTGTCATTTTTTAAACACCCAGGGAATCCTGGGTAATCCTCTCCACTGCATCACATTACATTCAGTGACTGCAAATGAAATTTGGCCAAGGTGCAACTCCACTTTAAGAGTGCTGTACTTTTAGGCACAAAAGTATATCCTGTTCTATGTATTAAATGAGTAAAATAACCCAGATTTACACTTAAAGGTCAGATTGGACTGTGAAAATAACTGTATAATGGCTTAAGTCTGAGAAAATGGAAGCATTAGAGTTTAAAGACATTGGTTTTAGACTTGCACATAACGTCTGTTGTTGCAATCATTCAAAAATGTCCAAATGGGAGTTCATGCACTATTTCAGACTGTCTACTCACTAGAGTTGAGTTACATGTTAACATTTTCCAGCCAACCACTGTGAATCCAACAAGCACTGCTTGCTGATATATTCGCCAAAGTGTGTGCAGCACAGCCTCCCACTACTCTTGCATACACACACTATGTTGATGCAAAAATCAATAAAGAAAATCCCATATTTGGGATAATTTTTGATATAGGCTTTATATATCCAGCAAGTCACAGGACCAAATGAAACAGATGAAGGATGCCTAGCAAAAGATTGGGATAGACAATCCATGATGTATGAATGTGGCAGACAAAAGGTAGCTCGTCTTCCTTGTTAAAAAAATTGTCACTTCCAACCCACGTGTAAAGGGATTCTGCAAATTGCTTCACAATTAACAGTCAGTTTGCCAGAGGACATTCTAGGCCCCTTTTTTTGTAGGTAGCACGTTTACCACTCTTTCATATATACCAGCTATACCAGCAACTGAAGCTCGCTCATGTCAAAGGTGAGAAAAGTTCAAGACCCAAACACTTTGGATCAGTTATTTTGCCTGTTGTTGCTACAGATGGTTGAATTTTATTGACATTATAATCGCAACAGCACTTATCCATATAAGACCATGTTTCCATGACGCTACATTCATGCATCATGAGAATTTTCATCAGATCAGTCTATAAGTATCTCTGTACAACTCTGCTTTGGCTCAACACCACAAAAATTGCAGGCATACCCTTGAGCATTTGTGCTAAAGAAGGAAGACCACTAAATTAGAGAAATACAACAAAAGAAATGACACAAATATTAGCCAAAAAATATACTAGTCAGTATCCATCCATCCAGCCAACCAGCCATCCGTCTAGCCATCCATCCTCTTATCGATTCAGGGAGGGTAGCAAGAGGTCATCCTAGCTGTCACAGAGCAAGAGGCAGGTTACACCCTGGACAGGCCACTAGTCTATCACAGGGCTAACACGGAGACAGATAACCATTCACACTTGCAATTGCTCCTGTATCCAATTTAGAACAACCACGTAACCTAACATCCATGTCTTTGGACTGTGAGAGGAACTCAGAGCACTTACAGGAGAATTAGCAAGAACATGCAAACTTCCAGTAATCAGTATATTCATCGAATTTCCAAACTCTACCTCCTGCACTGCTAAATTTGTTGTCATATCATCTGAACAGTGTATTTAGGTGCTTGTGCTCTATTATGGATTTGGGGCATTTTTGTTTTACAAGTAAAGGCAGATTAAAAAATACTGTGTATATCTCTTTGAAATTGAATTGATTATATTAAGATTGTTACTACTTTGTTTAGATATTAAATCAGTGAGTGGGTTTGGTTTTTAAAGTTGATTTTAAATGTGATCTTGTGTGTGTCAGCATTTTGCCATGTTTTCAGTCACAAAAGGTTCCCATTTTCATAAAAAGTAAGCACATGTACAATTAAAGTTAAATAAATATTGAATTTGAGTATCTAAGGCACCAGGAGCTTCAGTACGACTGTGAGCTTTGTCTTCCTGTAAGATCATCTCAGTGCTTTGCTTTCCACACTTATTATCTCAGTAGCTTTGTTTTTCTGCTGCCTATAGTGACCGGTCATGCTTATCACCAGAGACTCCCATTGGACTGCGGCTCTGTGTCTCAGGATCAATAAATCACACTGTGCTGTATGTCTGTGTGCAGTCTTTGCAGTGTGTGTGTGTGTGTGAGACGGAAACATATGCAGACCGATACAGTGATATAAATGGCACAAGAGGGAAGAAAAGAGCTATTTAATCGCAACTTGGCCTTTTATCCATCATTCTCACTGGATTGGTAGGTTACACATCTAGGTGATGGCATGATTTCAGATGTGTGTACATGTTTGCGTGTCGGTCACATGATTGGCAGGTTGTCTGATCACAATTAAAGGAAATTGATAAAGCTTAAGAGCCCCAGTGTTCTGCTGACAAAAGTGGGACGCATGCATCCATCCTGATAGTCATTGTATATGTAGAGACACAAAGACTCAGACACACACACACACACGCACACACCATCTGATAACCCCCAACACACACACACACACACACACACACAAACACACCCTCTCTCTCTCATTGGCTGTGTTTTCTTCATCCGTCCATGTGGGGTGTCTGAGCACATCTGCTCTCTCTTTCCTCAGGAGCCGGATTCATAGGGCTGCTCACTTCCACTATCCTTCTTTTTTCACCTCCTCTGGATAAGACCCATTTACCTCAATTACTGCAAAATGAGTGGCAGAGAGTGCAGAGTTAGACTGTGAGATAGCAGAAAACATAATGGTGAACAGATGAGGAAGACTGTGGGAGAAAAACAGGACACTGGAGACATGCAGAGAGGGAGAGACAGAATTCCCACTTATCGTGTCTGGTTTCATAACCGTTCGCTGTTTCCATTTATGGAAATGTTTCATTGCTTTATTTGTGTGTCTGTGCATGTGCATGTGTGCATTTCACTGCATGATAATATTTGCAAATTCCACTTTGTGGAATAGCATAAATATATGCAAATTGTTCATATGCCTCATACATATACGTGAATATGAAATCCACAAAGCTCCATTGGTGTGAGTGCCAGGGTTTGGGAGTATTTGAGCTCATAATACTAGGGAACAGTCAGCAGATTCTTATCCAGAAATGTGTTAGGCCTAAGAAGCTTTCAGATTCATTACCAATTTTTGAGATGCGCTTTTCATAGTGTGCTATAATGCAGTTTTAAATGTCTTGATTTAAGAAAAAATAGGATGTATTCATGGATGAAACACATTGCCAACCATTGCCGTAATCCTTCTAGTAAAAGACAAAAAAACAAAAGAAAATGAGTCGGCCAGTCACTGATGGTGTATTCAGAAAGATTTTGTTCCTAGATCTGTTGGTCCTTTGAGATCATCGCAGCAGCAGTCAGAGAGAGGAAGAAGATTAGAGGAAAATACAGTTACAGAGACACGGTGCCTGGTTGTGCCTGTGTTGTGTTTTGTTGTATTTTCAAAAGTTTACCTGCATTTCTCACTGCAACATGAGATTGGCTTTGCCTTTTCTGACTGAAATGTGACAAGCAAGATGCACTCTTATTTTTCTATTTTTCCTTTTAAATTTGTCTACATTAACATTCCCACAGTGAGAGCTCTAACTTGTATTTGTGTGACAACTTGGAAGTCAAAGAAGTTCAACTTCAGTAAGAAGGGAGTAATTTGAATGATTTTTCGGGGGGGGGGCTCTGCATAAATTTGCATCATCCTTTTGCAGCTCTGATGACACAGTTAGTGGGCCTGTGGTGTCCTCACGCTCAGGGGGTAAGCCGAAGCACTTGCAACAAATTTGGCTCACGTCCTAGCCTGCCATAAATTTGTCCTCTCTACCATGGTTCAGTCTTTCTGCACAGCTTGACAGAGAATTTTTCCCCTGGGAAACCTGAGTTTTTATGGCAAAAATATGGATGTTCATTTCAGCCTAACAGGGCCCTTACCTACATCTGCATGCCACCAGAAGAAGCTATGAATTCCACTAAATATTTTACCGCAGTTGTGCTGCAATTCCCAAGCTGTGGATGATTCAGCAAAGCAGAGAAGCAGGAGCAGACAGACAGGGCTGCTCCCTGGCTCTCCTCTTTATGATACTGACACATAGCACAACATAGCAAGAATATGGAAAATTAAATATTCTTGATCTTGGAAACAGATTGGGAAAGCATTTGGCCAAACCAACATCTGTTCTGGAGCTTTTCACAAGCTCCTTCAGCTGATGAAGCTTATCCAGCTGTCATGTCATAGATGTTCATGTTTCAATCTTTGTATTTTAAAGACTAAACCTTGAAAGTTGCTTGACTTTTTGTGGAACCAACAATCAAAAGCCTAAACTCTACAGTGGAGAAATATGATAAAGCCTCTAATAAGAGAAGCTGGAACCAAATAAGCTTTGCATTTTTGCCTAACAATGAATAAGAAACTCATCATTTATCAATTACTGAATTTTCTCACAGTCAATATTTCACATCATCTATTCATCAGACCTCAGAAAAGGTAAATGTATATTTTTTATGCTCACCAAGTCCTTCTATGTATAATTTATTAAAGAAAAATGCATCAATAGCAGCATTAATTTACATGTATACTCCCTCTGCAGAACTGTATTTAAGAGCTGTTCATTAGCATTTGCCCTTGAGCTTCAGAAAGGTTAGAGGAAGATGAAAAGAGGTCTTGGCTGTGCAAAAAAGAGTAACAGCAGACCCTTACAATACATGTTCAGAATTCCATCATGCATTAACCCTGTTCATCACCAGTGATGAACCTATCACTATTGTTTTCCCAAGTCTTGACAATCAGGGGACAAAGGAATAATAATTCTAGCCCCTAACCCTAACATAGGGTTAGGATTAGGGTCTAGGGGCTGTAATTAGGGTTGTCACCACTGATGACTTAGACGTCACAGGGTTAAGTGCAGTGAAGGCAGGCATCTCCATGGAGATCAAGAGGAGCTAGTATTGTAAGGAATCTGCTGAGATTCTATGTGCCTGCCTGTATTCCTCTGCCTTTCGCCGCCCTCCTTTCAGAACTGTTTTGGGATCATCTGCTGCAGAGGACATAATGTTCCAGGCATACACTGTATGTCTTTCGCTAACGCTGGCTTGCACACCTAAAAACACACATATGCACAGCTGCTGTTTTGTTAAGCATGACCTCTGCAACTTGCAGAAAAAAGCGTAGATGTCACTCTCATTTGAGACATAATCAAACAACTGCTGTGGTTCATGGTGGTCTTCTTTTTCTCCGCAGAGAGTACTTTGTGTATTGCGGATTTAATCTGCATCTTCTGACCAAGTGGACAGTCACCCCTCCCCCTCAGGGAAGGGCACCATGACCCAGGAGGGGCAGGCTCTGCCCTCTCCCACCCCACCAGAGAACCCAGTGGAGCCCAGTACAAGCACCACCACTGATCCTCCCAAAGAGACACATGACAAGGCAGATGAGGACAAGCTGGAGGCTGGGGCGAAGGAAGAGACAGAGGAAGGGAAACAAGAAGAAGAGGTCAAAGAAGGAGAGGAGGGGGAGACACACAGAGAAGGAGAAGGGGGGGTGAAAGTAAAAGGTGATAGAGGAGAAGGTGAGTTGAAAGAAGAGAGGGAAGACAGGGCCCAGGATGAGCATCAGCAGACAGAAAGAGAGGCGGAGGGGGACAGGGAATGGATGAGGGGGGAAGGATGTAAAAAAATTGAGGATAGCTTCATAGGGGTGGAGACAACACATGAGCTGGAGGAGATGAAAGAGGAAGAGGAGGGGAAGGAAAATGAAGAAATTCACCCATGCACAGAAGAGGAGGCAACTAATACTCAAGAAGCTGGCCGGTTAGTTCACAGAATTGCATTTATCTTTCTTTTTTCTGTGAACAATTTTTGACCATATTTTTTCACAGCAAGTACACACAAGGTATCATATAACAACAGACAAACACAGCTTTCTTAATCTTATAATTTGGTCAATGAGACTGTGTCTATGTTATTTGAGTTATCTCATTTGAATATTTTTGATGTTAAATTGTTTTCTCACTGTGGATCCCTTTGTACCTAATTAGCCTAATCTGCTTTACTCACATTTTTACAAAATAAATAGTCAACAAGCCCCAGCTAAATGAGCTGAAGAAAAACAGCAGAACAATATTTAAAGAGCTAAGGGATCCAGTAACCAGTTCCCAGTTCTCCAACTGTCCCAGGAAGACAGACATTAGTAGAGGGCAGTCTGTAAAAAGCTCAACATGTGACAGAAAAATGTACTTTACTAGCCAATTGTTATATGAGAAGAAAAAAATGCTCAGAAAAAGACATATCCACAGCAAAGTACAGTTAACATTTTCTTTTAATGAAAAGGGATGAAATAGTGATGCTTTGTTAGATGAATTCCCAGCTGTTCATATCGTAGTAAATAGCACAGTGCTTTTCATCTTGCTCTTGGTTCATTTCTCAGATCTTTTTTTGCACGTTTGTCCATTTTCATGTGCTTAGTTGACATATTTTCTTTTCTTCCTGTTGGCACAGTTTGGCAAACGGTATGGATGGGAATGACGATGAAGATGAAGCGGTCGAGGAGGACGAGGGAGGAGAAGAGGGGATGACACAAACACACTTGGACACTTTCAGCTCTAATTTTGAGACTACTGTAGAGCAGGCTGACACAGAAGTGGAGGAAGAGGAGGAAGAAGAGGAAGAGATCCACAAAGAAGGGGATGGCAAAGAAAATCAGGATAGTTTCAGCTCAGCATTTGAACAGATTGTTGAGCAGGTTGATGTTCAGGATGAAGAAGAAGAGGAGGAAGAGGAGAGAGAGTTGGAAGAGGAGAGAGAGAAAAGTAAGGTGGACAACAAAGATGGCTTCAGCTCCACATTTGAGCGCATCGTGGAGTCTGCCCTGCTCAGGGGTGGAACCTGCTACAGCAGCCTTGACTCTTTGGATGTGCTGTCACTCACAGATGAGACAGACAGCTGTGTTAGCTTTGAGGCGCCACTGACGCCGCTCATCCAACAGAGGGCACTGTTACAGGGTCCTGAACCTCTGGAGCTGGAGTTGGCTACAGTTCAGGAGCAAGAAGGGGCTGAGGCTGAACTCGCAGCTGGGGAAAACACTGGAGCAGTGGCTGGAGTAGGAGGAAGCCCTCTGAGGACCACCATACCAGGGAGCAGGTCAGAGTTTGTGCTGAGCCAGGGTGGACGCTGGGCCATCCCTAATGGCTATCACACAGATTGCCAGGGAGCCATGACTAACTCTGTCAGGTAAGTTTTACTTTAGACCCATGTATATACTCCTTTACGTTATTCTAAAAGGATGAATTTGGTTTAAACATAAATGAGATCCCTGAGAAAATATGGTGCACTTCAACTGTAAATATAAAGTGGGGATGTTTTTTTTTTAAATATATTATTATTATTATTATAGCAAATGAGTTATTTTACAATTCCAATATTACACACAGTATGAGTATTTAGATGACTGATGACAGCTTCCAGGGTATGTGGTGGTTGAAGCCTTTTGCAGATGTCTTATTCAAGTGCAATTAACTTAATGTGACCTCGGCTTAACCAGTAGGTGGCAAGTGAGGCCCAGCTGCAGACCCTTAGAGATGGGGACAGGGAGGGCTGGCTGGGAATGAATGAGGCAGCCTGTCTTTTCAAAAGACAGATTTTTGTTCACATATGCAAACTGGTATAAAGTCTGTAAAATAACCTTGATGCAGTGTTCATGCATTCACAGTTTTGTGCACTCCAGCATTCACTGCCATTGCTGCATTCACATAATAGGCGTAAGCCACACTGAGCAAACAAAAAGTTGGAGTATAGGGGTAGCCTTAACATTTTTATGGAGCTAGTGAGACTGTTAAAGCACGTTTGTTGCATTTGAAATGAGAGGAGCGGGTTCTGACTGAGCCCTTGGTAAATGCAAGCAGAGAGTTTATTCACCAGACTTTCAGATTGTAGCACAAGTATCTGCTCTCTCCAACCATGTTGCTTAAAGCGAGCAGTAGAGAGCGATAACCTCAGTACTGTCAAATGACAGAAGGTTTATGCATGACAGATGACCATTTGAGCAGAAACATAGTTTGGTAGTTGGCAGCATAATGAATGACATGTGTGAACAGAACAGCTCCAACTCACAAACTCTTGGGGCTTTTCCAATAAAAAGAGATTGGTTGGTTTTTGACGAAGAAAGCTTTTTTGGACATTTTGACTAATAGCAGGTTGGCTTGGAACCCTACATATTGGTTCACAAAAATGATGGCAATCTATGCCATCATCAGAAAACAGATCCAACATCCAGATGCACCTCTCTATACCACAGACATGAACTTGGTGGAGTATTGCAATTGAAACTAGGACATATTCTGTGATATTGATGCTCAAAGTTGGTTACAGAGATATTTATGCTGAACAAAAGCACAAATTTAGCCTTTAGCCTGTGACACTCGGAGTGGGTAAAGTTGATTTGGTTGCAGATTTTAACAGACCTTAAATGTTGACACCTTCCTAAAATAATGGTCATTTTTTTCAGGTATTTCAGAACCCACAAAAAGTTGAACCAAATATGGAAAATATTAAGATCTAGGCAAAAAAATAAAAAAATGACTTCGGCCATTATTTTTGGAAGGTGACAATGTGTTTTGCAGTCCTAAAAATTGCTGAAAAAATTGCAAATTAAAAAGTGCCAAATTACCATCCACCCCCATGTACTGAATCTATTTTCATAATATGAAGGTAAAAGGTTGCATGGCTTCAATGAAAATACTAAAGTTATTGTAAGGAAAAAGATGGGAACTTTGTGTTGCCTGTGTTTTAGTATCAGTCTGTCAATATCTTCTGAATTTTCAGCAGAAGGTTGAAGGCTCTACTTGGAAAAGCAAATTATATACAGCACCAAGCCTTAGCAGACCTGTAGTTGCACAGACCACTGTGGGGTCACAGCAGCATCTGACATGACTTTTTTCCATTTAATTACCTTAATAGCAGTAAAAAGGGTTGAAGGAGACAATGCCGAGCTGATGAAAGGGGAAGCAGTAACAGGAACCATATGGGGAAAACATGTAACTTGAACTATAGCTATGAGTCTGCCTAGCTGGTGTGCATGGTCACTGTGGCTTGTTCACCAGCTGCCCCCACCACACAGTTTCTTGAGTTATAAACAAACTGGAATTCCAGATAGATGCACAGACCTCTGACATTATCTGGTCAGCTAACTGCTGGGATTTGCGCTCAGACTTTCCTGGTGATGAACGAAGGATTTTGGTTGTCAGTTCTGTTCTTCTTTCCCCCTTCTCTCTCTCCTCAGTCTGCAGATGTTGTACTTTAGGCACAGTTTTTGCTTCCTGACCACCAGCACCAAGCTGAATGAGCTATTGTTTATGTCATGACATCATCGTCTTCAGCTTTACTTGGCCCAGCAGGGTCTTAGAGTGAATGTGAGTGTGTATGTGTGTAAGTGGGTGATTATTACTCCATGCTAGCCAGCGTGCCAGACATTTGAGCACTTAAGTCTAGAGTGGATACATCTGCTAGTCAGTCTTAAAGGGAAAGTTTAAGTATGCTAACAGTATCCAATTATTTAGTCCTTGATGTCCATTCAGATGTTGTTTTTCAGGCTATTAAAAAAGGGAGCCTTTAAAATCATTGGGAATTCCAGTGCAAGTGGAGTTTGTCTTTCAATATTCTCTAGAAGGGTTGTACATAAAAAAAAGGAAAAGCAAAGAAAACACCACAGTGATAATCAACAGTTTTTCATGTAAAAATGAAACTTAAAATTCATATCTTAGAAGCTTTTTATCATTCAGGGGGCTTGTAAAACATCTGTTTGTCAGTGCCAAACAATAAAAGGCTAGTGCTTTGGAATTCTTCCATGTTAAATTCATTTCTTTGTGTTTCATTTCTTCTTCTCTGTCATTCAGTGTCTTTGTTGCCACCATGTCACCTCCTGCCTCTTGATTCATTTCTCCACTTGATCAATCTCATATGACTTTATCTCATCTTGGAGCTAACACGCACGCACGCACGCACGCACACACACACACACACACACACACGCGCGTGCGCGCACGCACACACACACACACACACACACACCATCCTCTTCCATTTCCTCTGCAGTGCTCTCCGACCACTGCATCGTATCTTTCGTTGCTCTTGTCTGCCTACTTCCTTTTTGTCGGGTGGGTAGCCAGAGAATTGCCACAGTTACACATTTTGGCACCTTGGACATCATGGACAACAAGCCTTTTTCACTGCAGGACAGAGCAGCACAGAGCCAATGATAAAAAATATCATTGTCAGTCAGTCTGTCAGCTTGGCAGACATTTGTTGTTTTAAATCATCTGGTTGGCCCATTTTTCCAGAATTTTTGTCATTATAATTTTAATTTAAATGGTTTAAATTTTGGTGCTTCTCATAAACTGTATATAGCAGATAGCCACAATGATGTCACCCATGGATTAGTGACGTCCCTTTCTTGAAGTCTCACGCTATGCATTTTGTCTGATGCCTTCTTGGTGTTTATTTAAATTGGATTTCATGAGTATGAAGGGGAACTGGCCAAGAAACGAAGGGACACCACACACTAATATTGTAGTAACTTGTCATTCACAATAAGCCCATTCTATAACATACAGTGCTTGGCACATAATTTATGAAAAATGAGCATCATGTTGTATTCAATAAGATGTCAAATTTATGATTTTTCTTTTTTAAATATTTCAAGAGCACCCCTAGACTTCTTTATAATATGAATTCCTTTGCAAATAGAGGAGGTTCCTCCTACTGGTGATTAGATAGAAAGCAAGCTGGAGAAACCTCTGTGTTGGCTTCACTTTTCAGACATGGATGCCATCTTTTATAGACAGTCTGTGGTGTTACTGACATGTTTTCGTCTTTGTGTGTGTGTGTAGATGTGTGGGAGTTTGTGTGACCAGTGCCTGT
>VUQK01004008.1:39860-69114 GCA_015106715.1 Bujurquina vittata | reverse complement strand
TTATTTTTTTTGATTTAAAGAAAAAAATTAAGAATGGATTAGAATAAAAAGCAGGTATGGGGGGGGGGGGGGGGGGGGGGATGAGAAAGGTAAAAAAATGAGTGTCTTGGGTTGCATTTCTGTCAGAGGTCTTGGTGATCTTGTTAAAAACTGATGGAATTATGAATTATGAACACAGAAAAATACCATCAGATTTTAGCCACCATGAAATCACCTGGATAGCGTCCCATTGACAACGGCTTTATTTTTCAGTGATTCCACAATGATCCCAAAGACACAACCAATGCAGTAAAAGCATTCCCGGATGGAACAACACACAATGGATCACTATGGGTCTTGGATTGGCCTCCCAAGTTCAGGTCTGAACCTGAACTTGGGAGGCTGTGTTGAAGAATAAAGATGGTCATACCAGATGTCGATTTTACAGCTTATTAGAAAACTCTGTTTCTGCCTTATATACCATATTTCCAATTATGTTTGCACACACTGCAAATTGCTGCACCTATTTCACATTTTTCCCAGCAAAATATAAAAAAATGAGGGTTGCCACAAGGTCAGCGGTCTATATCTGTCCTAAGTGTCACCAAAGAGGAAAAAAAAGTGAAATGATGCTAACAAATATCAGTATCTGAACCAGATATTGGCCAAACATTTTTAAACATAAGTTTAGGCCTAGAATTTCACAGCTGATACATTCCTAGTCAGATTAATTCCCTCCTTAACATTCACTCCACTACAACTCTGATAAAACTACTTGGAGCTGTTTTAAGTACTAAAAGGAACATAAACGTGATGTATTTCTGATCACATGCACAGCAGGAACTCAGACATAGTAATGAATCCCATTACAATACCCACCCAGCATCATCCTACAGGAGGCTCAGCTTTGTCAGAGGTGCAAAAGTGAAGCTTTTAGGGCTCTCATTTGCCAGCGCCAACTGAGAACGCCGCTGACAGCCGACACTGCTGCAATAACTGTATCACACCTCTGATGGATGGCAAAATATATCAGTGGATTTTTTTCTTCATCTACCTCACAGATTACACACAGACTCAAAAACAGAGCCCCACAGAGAGAGGAGAGCCAGAGGAGAGTGGAAAAGGAAAAAGGTTCAATATTTGGTGCATATGTGTCTGCATGAAAGACACCTTGAAGGCATGAAGGCAACCAGTGAGACTTTACATCTCAAAACTCTCATTTAGAGAGTCTCTTTGTCTTTGTGTTTCCTCTCCTCTGCCACAGAACACCAATCTCTCGGTCACATCTCAGTGTGACTCAGCACCCTACTGATCAAACACTGAGTCCTTCCTCTCCACCATTTCCACCTCCCTTTCCCTCACATGTCTTCTTCCTCCTTATTCTCTCTGACAGACAGTTGGAGGCAGCTACAAACAAATAGCTCCTGAAAATGCCCCCCTGAGGGACCAGCCCTGTATTCTTGAAAAGTAAGAAGCGCCCTCGAGGACAAGGCTTTATAGCAAAAGTAGCGAATAACAAGCCAGAGAGAAAATAACAAGATAGGATCACAAACACAACTCTCTGTCTCTCTTCTTTTCCCCTTCCTCAAGCACCGGTGCATAGCTGGCAGCAAGGATACCAAGAGACAATGGGGCATATTTTTTTATTTATTTATTTATTTACAGCTCTGCTTGTTTCTCTCTTCATTATTGTCCCCACCTTGCCATTTTCTGACTTTTTTTCCACATGACATCCCTAAAACCTCCACCACCTCCACTAAAAGTTGCATTTTGTTCAAAACTGGCAGCTAATGAGCTAATAGCACCATCTTTTAATAGAAGAAAGAGCCTGTTACCTTTAAAGTCAAGGTTCTTTCATTTTCTTAACTGACAAGAGGCATTGCAAATCATCTGTGAATGCTCTGATAGACCAGCCCAGCTCAGATGAGATGAGCTCCGTCACAGTCCGGAGAATTAATGATCATGACGGAATGAATAACACTCCCAGCCATCAGTGTGCTGGCTTGTGAGAAAGACGCAGCTCAACAGTCATCCCTGTAATTATGTTTTGTAAGAGCATGACATGAGATCAAATGGCAGTGTCATTTAATAGGTAGGTAAGTAAAGTGCACGTCCACCCTGTGCTTGCAATGGAGTAAAAACCTGTCAAAGTGGAAGACCTATCTCTCATGATTAATAGATAAACCTTATTTGATCAGTGTTTATTCACAATAGATGTGGGAACCGTTATATTCTTGTATTCAAGAATTCAAAGAACTTTAATAGTTGTCAGCACTAAAGAAATTATGGCTGATTTATTTAAGTAATTATTAAAGGGCACCTATTATGTTTGTGCCTATTTCATATGTCATTGTGATTCATGCAAAGCAACTCTATTAGAGCCCAGGAATATGAATATTGATCTGGAAATAAGCATGATACACTATATGGACAAAGTATACCTCTTAATCTTTGAGCTCAGGTGTTTTCAGTCCCATTGCCACAGGTGTCTAGAATCAAGCACTAGAACATGCATAATATTTTAGCTAATGTCCACAGTTTGCTTCTCTGATGCATGAAACAAACAATATTACTGAACCAATGCAGACTTTAGCACGATTTCATTATGCCCGAATAAGTACAGTGAATTATCCTTTTACATGGAACTCGCTTAATGACCAGTTTGAGTAGCTTGGATCAGAAATGTCAAAGAAATTCAAAATGTTTAAGTTATTAAACAAACAATAAAATAGCAAAGGGGTGGTGGTGGCGGTGGGGTGGGGGGAGGTTACAGTTCACTTTCAAGCTAGGGTTAGCAGCCTTTCATTATCTGGGTAATCAGGGTTAAAAATAAAATCTACCAGGTTACAGAACACAAAATTTCAAAAGGACTCAAAAGTTGAAAATGGAAAACGAGCTGCTGACTGATGTGTCATGAAAGCATCAATCGCTGCTTCCCCCTCTTGCTGGTTTTGTGACTCTCTAACGGTGTCATGTTGCTTTCGCCTTTGCTCCAAAAATCATAATTCCTGCTACCACCAGAGGTCCTTGTGACCACAATATGACATTTTTGACCATTTGTGTGTGTGTGTGTGTGTGTGTGGGGGGGGGGGTTCTTTCAAGGACAGTCCCTTCAGCTTTGCTATCAGAATGAAGTGCAAAGCTGACTTATAGGAGGAAAAAGTAAAATAACTGCCACCGAGTCCCTTCCTCTCTCTGGATATCAATATTGCAAGCCTGTGGGCTGGCGTATGCATGTCACCATCAGCAATGCCTGGCAACAATGCCTTCAGGATCTCCTGCATTATTCAGAGGGCCCAACAAGCACTAAGGCTCTGCCATTATCTATTTAAATCTGAGCATGGGCATGTCCCGCTGAAAGCATGTAGTTGTATTGCCACCTGGCCCGCTTACAAGACACAGAAAGGGGCCTGGAGAGGAGGGAAGGGACAACTCCATGTAAAAAAGGTAGGAAAACAGGGGGGAGGGAAAGTAATGGGGTGGCGTAAACATTGTTGGGATGAGTGTGTGTGTTCGTGTGCGTGTGTGTATGAGGGGGGCAAAGAGGTAGTGATAGAGGTCAGAAGGAGATGAGAATAGAGGGAGAGGAGAAATTAAGCATGACAGCTAGTAACCAGGGAGGTTAGACAAATGTAGTGAAATATAAATAGGAGACAAAGTCGAGAAAATGAAGGCAGAGTAAGAAACGATGGAGGCCAATATTAAGAAGGCATTAGGGAAATAGGCAGAAGATGAGATGGGGGCAGGAGTGGAAGGAATGAAATGATGAGAAGAGAGGAGACGAAGGAATGAGGAAGGAAAGATGGAGCATGAAATCGGAAAGCAAAAATTAAAGTCCAAAAAAAAAAAAGACAGGAAACGCGGAGTATAAGACTGAAAGCAGCCAGAAAAAAAGACGCAAGGAAATGAAGGAAGGTATGAATGTTATGAGTGTACGAACTGAAACTGAGAGGAAAAGAGAGGAACCACACAAGAGAAATAAAAAAATGTGCACCTTGAAAAGAGAACAGGGGGTAAATGAAATGAACAGCCACCATAATGTAGCATTTAAAGACTACTCCTCTCTATCATTTGATCTCCCTCTCCCTTCCACTTTGCCCCCCTCCTCTCTTACCCATTCATCAAATGACTGCCACCCCTTCATCCTGCGTCATCTGCACCATTGCTCATCCACTCCATTAGGCTATCAACCTATCCCCCCCACCCACCATCCCCTTCTCCATTGTGGGATCATCTTAAGGGCAAAGCCAGGCCTTCACGATAGAAAACATCCAGTGGAACAAGTCATTTAATCCAGCATCAAGTCTTCTAGTGTCATTTCCATTTCCTTGCCACTGGGGAGAGATAATTTCACATCCAATCAATCAACTTGTTTCAGGGATTTTCTATGAAGCAAGCTACATGCTCTGGAGTGAGCGATCTGTCTTATTCGGCCTTTTTTCATGACATCAGTACCAATTTCCTTGCTTTTGAGCTTTACCAATAGAGAAATAAACAAAAACAACAAAAAGGGTAAATTGAAAGGCACTGATTAATAAAGTGTGTTTACCTGCAGTAACACAAGCTGCAAACGTCAGCATGCAAGCTTTCTCATGTCCAACACGCTAGCATCATACATTATAAACAAAGCAGTGGACGTTCTACATTTTGTGACTTTAATGTTCAGTCCTGAATGCTTTTGTTTGTCTGTCTCTCATCTTTATTTGTTGTACGCTACCAGAAAAGGGCTGCTGCTTTTTTTGCATGTCTCCCCATGGACTGGCTGGTCTTTCTTCCTAGGATGTACAGCTTTAACTTCAGCCGTCATACTCAGCATACAGCATCAACAAAAATCAACAGGGAGCATTTAAAAAAAAAAAAAATGGAAAAACACATACTGTTACATAATGTCGAGCAGAACTGTGCAGCGTGTGAGTAATGGTGCATTGATCTATCAATTTAATACAGAAAAAAACACAACATTTGCATGTCCTCTTGGAATTGATATGCTTGTGCTTATTAGAAAAACAGCCACACATTGGTTTTTGTACTAATCAATGGCACAAATTCAGTAAAGATGATTAATTTTCTGTCTTGATGAATAAGAGCCATTTTGTAACATTTTCACAGAAACAATGGTCCCCATCAATGCAATCATGCAGAAAAAGAGTTTGTTTTTCACAACTGGGTGCTAACTGCCTCTGTTATTCCTATGCCACACGACTGCCATGGTGTGCACCGTACGGAATGTTTCTTTCCCCCCTTGGCAATTACTATAGCATAAAAAATAAAATAGAATAAAAAAGTTGCAGTGAAAACAAACATCTTCTTTGCAGTGTACCTTAAGCAAGCGACTTGGCAGGACGCATGGTGGATTATTTCCATTGTGGTTTTCTTGTCTTTCCGCAACTTAAACATTCATCCTCAGATAAGCGACCCACGTGCAGGACTCGGAATCATGCAGGCAACTTCACTGGAGAACTAGCACTCCCAGATGACACCAACAATGGTCTAAGCAAAAGATGATCCAACAAGAAGATAAAAAGGATGAAATTATATAGTTTATAAACTAAACAGGAAACTGCCTCCTTTCTCCAAACAGGATGCCACCTCTGCAACAAGTCAGCTCACGGAATTTTTTTTCCCTCCTAGATATTCTACAGTCAACTGTAAGCAGTATTACTGCAAAGTGGAAGCATTTACAAACCATAGCAACTCAGCCATGAAGTGGCGGATCTTGTAAAGTTACAGAGCGGGGTTTCCGAGCGGTGAGGTCCATGGTGCATAAAAGTTGCCCATGCTTTGTTGACTCCAGAGCTCCAAACCTTCTCTCACGTTAACATCTGTATGAAAAATGTGCACCAGGAGCTTCGCAGCATGGGTTTCTACAGTATGACCAAGCAGCTCCTGTAGGTGTAGTGTGTAGTAGGCGCAGTACTTTTTCTATATAGTGTGTGAACGAGGACAGATGGCTCATTTGCAGAAGTATTTTTACCCTTAACATATAAAAGAGGCACGACATACAACTGAATATACAAACCGCAGTTGGAGAAAGACTCTACAGATATGTGTTTGCGAGTTAATTATTTTCTGTCCTTCAAGGTTTGTGAGTGTGTGTGATTTAAAAAAAAAAGGTATGATATGTTGTCACCCTGTCACACTGTGGCAACTAGTGAATTTAATTAAAAGTAGCTGAAAATATAAAAGCTGAGCTTATCACTCATCTGAGATCATAAAACACAGTAGACCTTAACAAAACAATTGACTAATGATGCAGCTGTGCCAAACATCATATGTCATTGGCACAGCTTTAAAATGATGCTCTGAAATGAGGATGACGTGTGTTGTTAAATGCCTCATCTTTTTTTGTCTCTCTTCTCGTCTCCTCAGCTCACATCTCTGGTGGAAGGGACTAAGAGGAGAGGGTGTAAGGTACGGAATCAATCTGAGAAATCAGGGACCGTGAGAGCAGTCGAGGCAATGAGCGTTTAATGAAATCCCCCTCATTTTAGATCTATTATTTAAATGCAGTGTCAAATTAACAATGCCATTTGGCATAACTGTTCATTGTTTTATTCGGCTCACTGTTGGATTTTACGATCTCTTCCAAATGAGTTAATGACAACTTATATATTTACTTTTCATTACCATCACCATTATTACACATATGTGAATAGCAGAAAGAACATTCTTATTCGTGGAATCCTATTCCTGTTCTTATTCCTATTCCCACATGATTATTTGCCTCCATCTTACACCCTGTCACCCCAACCCCCTTCATGTCCTCCTTTTTACATCCATCAATCTTCTCTGTGGCCTTCCTCTTTTCCTCCTGCCTGGCAGCTCCATATTCAATATCCTTTGTCCAATATATCCACTATCCCTCCTCTGCACATTTCCAAATCATCTCAGCCTTGCCTCCCTGACTTTCTCGCCAAACTGCTCAACCTGAGCTGTCCGTGTGACTTACTCATTTCTAATCTTGTCCCTCCGATGAAACTCATAACATCTTCGGCTCTGCCTCCTGTCTTTTTGTTACTGCCACCATCTCCAAACCATACATCCTGGCAGGTCTCACTACCCCTCTTTTAAACCTTCCCTTTCACTCTTGTTGCTATCCTGTTACAGATCACCCCTGACACTCGTCTCCACCCTGCACTCTCTTCTCCACCTCTCTCCCTTTCATTTACACAAATTCTGTCTTGCTCTTACCGACTTTCATTGCTCTTCTCTCCAGTACATACCTCCACCTCTCCAGACTCTCTTCCACCTGCTACCTACTCTCATTACAGATCATGGTATTATCTGCAAACATCAAAATTCACAGAGACTCCTGCCTGACTTAACCCATCGCAAACAAGAAAGGACTCAGAGCTGATCCCTGATGTAATTCCACCCTCATGTTGCAGTCATCTGTCACTCTTACTGCACCTCATGTCCTGCACCACCCTCATATACTTCTCTGCCACTTCTGGCTTCCTCATGTAGTACCACAGATCCTCTACAAAAGTGAAGCACCTTCTGACCTTCTCTATACTTTTCTATCGACACTAACAAAGCAAAAATCCCATCTGCAGTATTCTTTCTTTCTTTGCATGAAGCCGTACTGCTGCTTTCTTCCTATTCTTCTTAACCTAATTTCAACAACGCTTTTCCATATCTTTATGGTATGGCTCATTAGTATTGTCCCTCTGGAGTTGCTACAAGTCTGCACATCAACCTTGTTCTTTAAAATCGGTATCAGTACATTTCTTCACCATTACTTATGCATTGGTTTCCACGGGTATGTCATCTGGACCAACCACCTTTCCACTCTTCATCTTTTTCATAACTGACCATGGTTTGTATATTCCAGTCATGTGTCTTTTTTATATGTCATGGTATACACTCAGGCAACCCTGTTCATTGCTCCTATGGAAAACCTCCTCCCTCCTGGCTCCTCTCTCATTGAAATGCATTGGAGGAATTGGGACATCCTTCAATACACTGTACTGAGACTGATTTCTGGGTTATGGACAGGAGGACAGAGCAGGCAGACGACAAGGCAGCAGGAAATAGAGAAATGAGAAGAGCCCACAGACAAGCAAACACATTAAACACAATGCAAAAATTCAACACTAAGAAACATGAAAAAATAAAAACAGGAGCTAAATATAACCAAAACATGAGACACTAATGTTCACACACAAATCTGAGTTGTATTTTTGTTACTATATAACCTGTTTACCATATAATTAAGGGCTGTAAATTATGGCCATCTGTAATAAAATTAAATCATAAATGAAGTCATGGGAGAAATCACACAGAATCACACATTCCTCGATTAATATGAGTGAACATATGCTAATATCTTTCCTCTCTAGATGCACTCGAATCACAGTCCTCAAATCAGCTTCTCCCATACTCTTTGATTTTAGTGCGAAATGCTCAGTGATCATTCTGCTGCAGTTCTCAGTGCAGCCCATAATCACTGTGCCTCTCGCTCACTTATTCTGCCAGTCTGTGAGGAACGGCGAGGGCCAGCTGACACCCAGAGTTCACCCAACCTCCACTCCCCCTCCAACCCCTACCCCCTGCAAACACACTCATCAACAAACACTCAAGTAAACACTCAACGCAGATGACTGAAGGCAAACAGAAAACCCTGGCATACAAAGATACGCGGACGCAGAAAGGCCAACTGGCCTGGCTACCAATGGGCAATGGACTTGGGCTTGGGGCTTGCTAGGGTGGAAAGGGGAACAATTTCATGCCCAAATGCATCAGTCAAGAGTACACTGTGAACACGAGCAAACATTTTTCCACCCAGATAGGTTACAGCAATTACCCTCGCCTCTTTAACCTTGCTGCTCGCCTGCAAGCTCTGTTGCTGGGTCCCATCCCTGACACGATTCAAACGCAGGGTTTGAGTGGAGGGGGTCGGGTTGATACGTTTCTTTTTATTACATCATTTTGAGCATAATGAGTGGTCTCTAGATCCACTGCAAGTGTGGACTGTATGATAAAATGATGCGTTTGGCTTGAACTGTTGTCCCGCTATAACAAATAGCGGGTGTGATTAAATGTTCATCATCTGGGGAGAAATGTGTCAAAACAAGGTCTGTCAAACACTCCAGTAAGAGTAGCCACACAGTGGGGGTGTAGTTACTATTAAAAGGAAAGAGTGACTGATATGAGATAGCATCCGTGTGTGTGCGCGTGTGTGGCTCTTGTCCAACAAAATCTGGATGAACAATACAGTGCCTTGTTATTTTATCACTGTTTGCTTCGTCGCCAACACCGAGAGCCTGCCAATAACACGAGGAAGCCTTTTGACACAAGAGTATGGATTTGCATTAAAATGACTACAACACATTTAGAAAATGTCATACTGGTAATAAACCAGCCTTAACCTCTGCGTGATGGGTATAGGAATATTACAGGATATTGGCCATACTAGTATTAATTATACTGCTTAATCACTTATGTGTGTTGATTGCGCAAGTATCGCTAAAAAGCAATGTTCCTATTAAGGCCATGCTTTAATTTTAGAGGCAATAAAGCTTAGCAACATTTAAATCGGGGTGGGTTATATTTCATGATTGTGTATTTGTGCTTTCCCATTCCCATTTCCGACTCAATCAGCAGCCTGGGTCACAGCGCAATAATGCTCAGGCTGGAGTCGGCCTCTATGTTTTTGGCATTTTATCTCCCATAAAGTGCTATGTGGGAACAGCATTTAACCCACGCTAAAATGTATATTGTTAGGATTTACATATGTTATTCAGGGAAACTCCTGATATAAAGAACGCTGTTATCAGGTTTTTGGCGAGGGAACAAATTTGGTTACCTTGAGATGTAGCTGGATTCTTGTGAGATAACCCATCTATCCATCCATCCATGGTCTTCTGCTTACCCGGGGCCGGGTTGTGGGGGCAGGAGCCTAAGCAGAGAAGCGCAGACTTCCCTCTCCCTAGCCACCTCCATCAGCTAATCAGGAGGGACCCCACAGCGTTCCCAGACCAGCCGAGAGATATAATCTCTCCAGCGTGTCCTGGGCCTACCCCGGGGCCTCCTCCCAGTGAGACATGCCCGGAACACCTCACCCAAGAGGCGGCCAGGAGGCATCCTAATCAGATGCCTAAACCACCTCAACTGGCTCCTTTCGAGACCAATAAGATCATAACCTACAGCTTGCCAGTCTTCAAGTTTCGAAGAACATGCATACATAGTTAGCTACGATGATTGCTTGCTAACTTTAAAAGCTCCTCAGACTGTGGCTAGTTGATCTTTTTTGGGGCTCTCTACATCCTATGGTTCATTATTCTGGCTGGTTAGTGAAGTCCCTTCATGAAGCGTTTTGATGTTTTGAAATTGGAAGCAATGGGTTGACAAGTCTTTGTTCAGTGAGCTTTAGAGCCTGACCAATATATCAACAAGGCTGATGTATTGGAAATGTTAGATATATCAGTATCAGAATTTATAATGGCTGATAAAGTAAAATTGAAAAAGTAAACAAGACAGGAGAAACACCCTTCAAAGTGTTAACGTTTGTCCACCAGAGGAGCTTCTGCAACTTCCCTGTTGACAGTAGGGTTTGGGAATGCCATAAGCACAACACCCAATCCATGACTTGTGACAATAAAACAAGATTATTTTTAAACTAATTTGACATATTTTCTTAGCAAGGCCTAATAAGCAATGACTCATAACAAATATTAGGAAACTCTATTTATGTTTTGTGTGTAAAAGAAAAATAATTGAATGATATATATGATTTTTTAATTTGATTTATCAAATTCACCACACCTATAACTGCCAATGAGGACCGTTGTGACCCCTATAGCAATTAATCTTCCCATAATCAGCATATAAGTTGGACAAAGCCTCTGTGATGTCACCTAGTGGATGGTGAAATCTCATCATCAAGCCTCAAGACGAGGGATGTTTTCCATAGATTTCCTAACAGCTAGGAGCCTTTGTGAAACCACTGATGCCCCCATCTGCTGGTGATTAAAAAGAATATAGGTTTACAGCACTTGTGTGTTGCCTTCAATTTTCAGAGCTGACGGCTACCTCTATCTTTTACGCCATCTATTGTTTTTCCTCTTGTGGTTTTCTACATTCTGTTCATCAGTGATTATTTTAAGTCTGTCCAAGGTAGAAGGTGGTAGACAGGTGGTTCATTCAATCAGCCATTTTCCAAACAGTTTACAAGTGTATCCTCTCACATGCGTCTATGTACCAAACCATCGCTGCTGCATTAAATTATCTGGCAGCTATTTGTTAAAGAGCCAAAAGTTGCCAAAAGTAAGAGGATCCAGAAGTCCATACAGCGAGCCATTTTCTAAGCCATTTTTCTGCTTTTTCAAATATGATGTCAACTGGGGTGACTAGAGCCTATCCCAGCTGATCATAGAGGTAATCATAGCTAATCATAGCTATCATAGGGATAACACCGAGTGAACTATAACCTTTCATGTTCGCATCCACACCTACAGCCAGTTTGGAAACACCAACTGACCTAAAGTGCAAATGTTTGGACTGTGGAAAGAAAGTACCCAGAGGAAACAGACACACCCACAGAGAGAACAGGCAAGCTCAACATAGAAAATCCCCAGCTGGCCAGGAGGTTCATTCCCAGACTCTATTTCTCTATCATGCAACTTATCAACACTACTAAACATCACAATACCTACATATTAACTGATTGACAAAGACAAGGCAGGAGGTACGTACGTGTCTTCTCTGAAACTATGTTGAAACAATAAAAATATGTGGCCACAGCATAAACCTGTGGAGATGGTTAATTTTCCAAGAGGCACACCATGTCGAAGAGCACCCTAACAGATAATGCAAAATATTATATTTGAAAGGGAAAATAACAAATAATTTCTCAAGTTTCACAACTGTATTTTCCGTGCTTTGTGCAAACCACTGAAATATATCTTACACCTCTGTGAGTCATTCAGCTTGTTTCTGAATTTGAATCATCTACAGATGTTCTTTTGATGTCTGATTGACAGGATCCAGCTCTCCATCAGGGACATATAATAATCCATTCAGATAACATCTATTTAGATATTCAGCTGGGCTCAGTATTGTTCCTTTCTTCACTAGCGACGTGGCACTGACTTTATCAGTATTCATGTATTCTTATATGGCTCATAGCATGACTATTCTCATACAAGAATCTGATTTTGAAAAGGCAGCACGCAATTTTAGTATCAACATGACAAATAGTTGAGGGTCTCTCCAAACTGAAGTGGAACCAAGATCACAGCACCGTTAAAGGAAGGGTTACTAAGTTCACTTCAGTCTGACATAACTGACACAGCTTATTCACCATGTATAACCTAATTAGTCCACTTGCCATATTACGCCTCTGTCAAAACACAGGCTGTGTTTGTGACTAATGTTTTTCTACAACAAGATCGAGATTGCAGATGCACTGCGATGACATTTTAACCAATCTGTTTTCACCGTGTTTGAGAAAAGCCGTGAGTGTATCTGGTTATTTTAGCTCCGTAATATCGCCAGCATCTGATTGCCTCACCTCTGACCGCCTGTGCTTCTTAGCGACAGTAATCTCCCTCATTCCTTCTGTTTGGTTTTGTGAGTAAGAAGCAGCTGCGGGATGGGCGACATTTTCAATGACAAATACTCCATCCATTGATTAATTCAAAGGTAAATGTTATACTGTTAATTACCACAAGGGTATTAGACTGCGGGTCAAATTAGACCATGTATCAGTGATATAGCCTCTTCAGAAAATGAACTGAAAAAAAACCCCTGTATCTTCATTTGTCACTGCCTCTTATCACTACACGCCACATCTGATCTGAGTACAGCTTACCTCCCTATGTCACTATTATTGTTTTAATACCAGTTAACATTAGGGGTTTAGTTATATGGGTACAAGTCACAAGCAGGGGGGTAAAATACAGATAACCCAACAAGGTGTGCTTATACCTCGCATGCAATCTGCAGCTTTGTATCCGTGCAAGACCAATATAACCCCCAGCTTTAGAGATGAATGCTTTTTATTGATATGTAATATGCAAAATGGCCTTGGGGGGGTTGTAACCATCGGGCAGGGGAGGAAAAAAGAGATGACCAGAAAATGTAAACTAAGAGAGGCAGGGAGGTGAAAATGTTTTGATGGCAGCATCCATTAAAGTATCTTCTAAATGAATGCACTATATCAAGAGCCATCTTTTCATTCAAATAACATGATCTGAGTTTTCATGCAGGGGTCAGCTTTTTAAGGCATCTCAAAACATTTGAAACACTCTGCCTCATCATGCAGACCACTATTGCTTCCCCACCGCTGAAGCTCTGAGCTTTGATATACTTTAGAGAGGATAACAGTGCTCTATTAGTCCCAGTCTATATTGAGGAAATGGAGTAATGGTGACTCTGAAAGGTCTGATTCCTAAGCAGCTATTATTGGCAAGGAAATATAATATGCACAATTGATTAATATTTTAGGCAAGGTCCACAAACCATTGCATTACTCACTAATGTTAAGTATATTTAAGAAGAGATAACCTTGTATCAAGTACAAATTAAGTTTTCCCATTTAATTCTGGAATTATTTGACAGTATTAGATAAATAGTAGAGTAATATTAGTATTGGAAAACCTTGTTAATTCATTTCCCGGCGTTCGAAAGTAGTGTTCATTTTCCAGAAATATCTCACCAAACAGGCAGCTGTACCTTTGGGCCAAATAAAAGCATATTCACATATGCAAAGTATGAATCCATATGAACCCTGATGAGTTTGGTGGTCCATTGGCTTTTCTGGTAGCACCAGTTGGTCAACATTTTTGACTTTTTACCGGAAACTGATGAACAAATTTCGACAACATTTGCTGTGCAAACTGATTGTTTCCAATGAGGACTCCTAATGAACATGAAGGTCCCCTGACTTCTTAGTGTATTAGTAATATTCTGGGTGGATTGGCACAACACAGGGTTCAGATATACAGTCAAAAGACATGCATGATAGATGAGGATTCTAAATTGACCATGGATGTGAGGTAATAAAGCGCTTGAGGTGTACAGAATAATGCGCTGTATGAATGCTAATGTGAATGCTAAAGTTAAATGTGGCTTGTAGTTTCAAGCGTTTTTAGTTATTGCCATGATAATTTAACAGGCCTAAAAAACACATACTTTCTTTATATTATTGTGTTAGCATCTGTGTAAGGTAATTTTGTGTGGTGTGAGCAAAAACTGTACCATGGTATTTTTCAAGATTGTCCAGTGTATATCTCATGGTATTCTTATTATTAATATACTGCACAATATTTGCATAAGTGCGCCTTTATACAGGTTTGCAGTGGCTTACTCTTCTGCCATGCATTCATCGATCCATTTTCTCAGCCACTGATCCTATTTACCGCAGCCTTTCCCAGATGTCATAGGGCCAAAGGCAGGGCACAGTCTGTTGCGGGGCTATTCTTCTATCAGGACTATCTAATATATAATACTCCGAGGTCATCATAATAAAGAGAGATAAAGCAAATATAAAGCCAAAACAATAATTAGTTTTAGGCTCTGATGACAAAAATAAATACTAGGCAAAGCCCTATAGAGTCAGTGACTAACAGACTGCCTGTCACAGTTTTTGATTAGATGTAATCTGACTTCTTGTTGGACTTCTGTGTTTTAAACAAAGTCGACATATGGTTCATTAGTGTTTAAGTTTCCACAGTGGAGATGTGAAGTGAAGCTTGAAACAAACTCTGTTTGAGCCTATTCTTTTAAACTTTGGGGCCCAAATTATTTGTGTCTGTTAGAAGTGTCCCGAGTCCTGCCTGTAGTCATGGTCCAGCACAGTGAGAGCAGAGATGAAGCAAAACGAGTCTCAGTTTTAAAAACCAATAAATGTCCAGTGGACACAGCTCCTCTCTTGGTCACAACATATTCTGGTACATGTCTGATCACTTTCCTTCATCCTCCATCTATCTTTACTGTTCTTAGATGTAACAGCTAGTCACAGATCTCGAAGAACCATACTGATATTTGTTGGTTTAAAAATTCCAATATTATGGATGATTTTTTTCTTTTCAATCAGACACATTTGACAGATTTGTTCAAAACTCTGCCAGATAAATATAAACATTTGTTATGTGTAGTTATTTATTTGCTCGTTCAGACTCCAGCCGACTCTGCTCGGATCAGCCTTCCTGCATTTGTGGCGTTCCTAACACAAACTATGCAACATAAACATTCATAACTTGCTTGAATGGTGCTTTTGCTTTACTTTTTAATGTTCATTTATCAGCCATTATAAATGCCAACATCAGTAGCGAATAGCTAATAACACTGATAAATAGACAAAACTGTACTAATATCTGGATAGTTTGCATTCCCAGTATGCTGTTCAGTGGTGTAATTTTGTAAATGCGCAATCATTACTGTTACAGAGTTTCATAAATAATTGTGCACCATGATCTTTGCCCTGTTGAAGTGAGTTAACTGTGGGTTAATTATTATGGTCCCATATTAATATGTATGATTTATATAATTAGAGTGGTAAGTTAGAAGGGTGCGTAGTTAATTCAGGGTCCCTCTCAATACTTCCACATTGCTTCTGGTGGCCAGCAGCATAATACATGCTAACCAATTTTTATCAGTTTGCGAGTGAAGCAGCGCTAGAAGAATTCCCTTCACACATGAAAATAAGACTGGTGCGTCTAACATACTGCCCAGAACAAGTGTTTTAAAAGTAGCTTGTTGCATTAAGAAATTACTGACAATTAAAAGGACTCTATTACATTGCAGCGGTAACTACTGAAAGAACTAACCTGTTAGCATAGCCTGCTTTTGGATTATAAAACAAAAACAAGCAAATCCTTTTTATTTAGCTTATTGGTTAGATTGTCCTGAGCATGAGTGTACTGATTTGATCTCATTCCGTGGCAAGTTGATATTGGCAGTAGTGATCTTCGATACCACAGATTTCCTTTCCAAACAAATACCGAGAAAAATTCAAGGTGGTATCGGCGATACCGAGCCGATGCCGATACTTTGTGCAAAAATCTTAAATGAAATAAAATCACAGGGCAAAACAAATGATGGCCTGTTACACTGATTGCTTAGTCGTATTTAAATTGAATTGTATGCAGTCTCTCCAAATAGCGTACAATACTGGAATACAAACATTCCGGTCAGTGGGTGACTCAAATTACAATTGCCAGTAAAAGATTTTAATAAATAAATGCCACAGTAATTGCATGTTTGTCGATATGCCTATATTTTAAAGTGATCATTTAACAAATAACACAAAGTAGACATAATAAGTGAGCTATATTTTATTGGTAAAATGTTGTTTTAATTCATCTTTTCTAGTTTATATTTTTTATATTTCACGTTAACAGTTTTTACCACAATTGCTCTCTATTATTAAATGACACCTATGAAACCACTTTCAATTATCTTGAACTTTAGGAAAACTTACTTGAATAAATCTAGGCTTTTTTTTTTTTTTACCTCTGTGACATTATCTCACGTAGGCATGTTACAAATGTTACTCCAAGCTGAAATCATGCAGCTATGTGTTGATACATGTCTTTATTTCATTACTTATACTATCTTAAATAATATTTCCAACTCAAACAGTGACTGAGCTTATCGCCCCTTAAAACTGTCCTTTCTGTACCTGGAGAGCACTTGCAGCACCAAAGGACTCGTCTGTCCTGCCCTAACAGCAGCACCTGACGTTTGGCTCTCCTCCTCGGTCCGCGTCATCATGTATCGCTCATATTCAGTATTGTGGTGTATTCTGAGTTGTTTAACAAGGTTTGTGTTACCACTACTTCTCACTGTTTTCCCACAAACAGTTTGCATCTTGGCTATTTGCGGAGCTGAAATTGCTCCACACATGACCGTTTGCCATTGTGTCTATGTTTGAGTGAGTGAGCAGTAGCAGCACGCTGCACTTGGGCATTACGTCCTTACGCATTACACACTTACCTGGCGGAAGAAAAAGTAGTTCCCATC
This sequence comes from Bujurquina vittata, assembly GCA_015106715.1. Lineage (NCBI taxonomy): Eukaryota > Metazoa > Chordata > Actinopteri > Cichliformes > Cichlidae > Bujurquina > Bujurquina vittata. The sequence continues at coordinate 52,167 of VUQK01004008.1, read as the reverse complement.
AACCTTTCTTTCTAACATTTCTTGATAAGATACATTTTCTCGAATGACTGGAGAATTGAAAGTATTGATACTTGAATGTGAGAATCGATTTTAAAGCGTAAAGGTCAGGTATCGGAAGTATGGATATTTCACTATCGATCCGCACATCACTAATTGGTACAATTAATTTCTATACCATATGTAGCTTTGTAAAATGAATATATTAATAATTAGGCAGCAGTTAGTTAGTAAGCAGAAAACCATTAGTTAGTAAGCATAAACTAAACAACTTTGTTATAATGATTTATTTGAGCAAGCCTATAGTTGCTCCTCCTTTTCCAATAAAATGTAGCTCCTGCATTTAAACCACTAGGGCTCTTTAAAAAGTCAAAGCAAAATGTGAAGACTTCATTAGAATTCCACTGGCCCCATCATCAGGCCAACAGACCATGTTATTGAATAAAAAAAATAAATAACACAAGCAATCAAAGTCACATTCATTGTTCCATTGTTTTACATTTTAATCATTTGCAAGGTTTAATTAAAGGATTGAAATGTAACTAACAAACAGGCAAATTAATTTTCACCTTAACCTTTGAAAGCCAAGCGGACCAGATACAGGCTTTATCCGTCTGATCGATTACGATCTCGCAGCTCGTGTGGAATGGATTCCCATGCAAATTCAGCTGGATCAATCCACATTCCTCTGCAATCGATGCAACAGCTTTTACCGACCTTCCAGAGACAATTGTATGATTAGGAGATAAGAAGGTAATGACCAGAGGAATAACACACAACCAAAACATGATTTTGAATCAGAAATGGGGAAATATAACCAGCTTTGAGTTAAGAAAAGGAACGCATCACAAGGTGAAAGAAAAACAAGGGGAAAAGTTTTTCTGGTATTCAGCTTTTAAAACTCTAATCACTGGAGCTTTAAGGGCCATACAGGAGGCCTTTTCCACACGCGTCACTTCCTCTACTCCCCTAACCTTGTGATTCCCTCAGAGCTTGGGTGAAGATGTGAGAGCAGTGACTGCTTTTGGTTTTATGACAACCGATGATCACTTGTATTCTGGTATTATAACAATTAAACATAAAGCAAGGTGTTGTGTGTGAAATGAACTGAGGAAGCTCTGTGAGTGGAAAGCATTTTAAAAGAATATTGCAGTGAACAAGTGGTCAGTTTTTGCTTCGGTCAAAGCAGTTATAATAATTTAAGCCTTTTCACCACTCCTAAATGTGAGACCTTTGCATAAAGACGTGCTGGAATTATTTTCTAGCCAGCCTTCTTACAACCAGCATTTTTATGTTTAGTTTTTTGCATCCTCTCAAGCAATTAATATGATTCTATTTTAGAAGATTACAATCATTCAAAAGACTTGTTGTTAATAGTATAGTCAGGTGTCACCTTGTGAATTTTTGATTTTATTAGCTCCATTTTGGCCCTGTCAACTCCTGAGAAAAATATCTGGGTCTTAATGACTCCACTGTGTCCCTCAGTTTCCTTAGCTTAGACCTTAATATCTACCAAAACAACAGATCTGCAGGACAACTAGCAAAACCATGAGCTTAAACACTAAAATGCTACATATTATCTAGGAAGAATGTCCATCTAACATTCCACATCCTCATTTGATATGCAATATTGATGATAGAAGCTTTAATCTAATTTCCCTGATAATGATTTTAATAATATCTGTCTCACAGCTTTTTCTCCAAAACCAATAATTAGGAAAGTACTTATGTAGGAATCAAAGATTGGTATCAGTCGGTATAATTTGTAGCCATCCATCCAGCCAGCGAGCCAGCTAGCTCCTTCCACTGATCTGGAGCCGGGTCACAGGGCAGCAGCCCAAGCAGAGAAACCCAGAACTCCCTCTCCCCAGCCACCTCCTCCAGCTTATTTGGGGGAACACTGAGGCATTCCCAGGCTAGCCAAGAGGTGCTTGTCCAGGGTCTCCCCAGGGGCGTCCTCGAGGTAGGACATGCCCAGAATAGCTCCCCCCAGAGGCAACCTAGTGTGATGTGGATGGGCAGTGGCTCTACTCTGAGCCTCTCTTGAATAACTGCATTCTTCGCCCCATCTCTAGTGGAGAGAGCAGCCACCCTTCGGAGGAAGCTTGTATCCATGAGCTTGTTCCTTCTGTCACTACCCCAAACTCATGACCATATGTGAGGGTAGGGGTGCAGATTGACTGGGAAATCGACAGCTCCACTTTTACACTCAAGACCCCAAGATACTTAACCTCCTCCACTTAGGGGTAACAACTCATTCCTAACCTGGAGTGGCCATTGCACCCTTTTCCAGCTGAGGACCGAGCATGGCCTCAGACTTAGAGGTGCTAATGCTCATACCTGCCGCTTCACACTCAGCTGAAAACGGATCCAGTGCGAGCTGGAGGCCAACACATGAACAGGATCACATCATCTGCAAAAAGCAGAGATGAGATTCTGAGTCCACCAAGGTGGAAGCTTTCTGCCACTTGGCTACAAATTCTTACCATAAAATTGTGACCAGAAACAGTGACAAGGGCAGCCCTGGTGGAGTCCAACACCCACTGGGAATTAGTCTGATGAAGCTCTTGGCCAACAACAACATGCCACACTTCCCATGCTCCTACAGCACTTCCCCACAGGATACCCAAAGGGATGCATTGGAATGCCTTCTTTAGGTCCAGAAAACATATGTAGACTAGATGGGGGTAATCTCCCATGCACACTAATATTTTTGAGAGGATCAAGAGCTGGCTTTTCGCAACCAGTATGAAAACTGCATTCTTCCTCTTGAAACTGATGAAGGAATATGATCCCCCGATATTTGGAGCATGCCCTCCGATACCCTTGTTTAGGTATTTATTTTCAGTGATGAAAGGATTGTTACCCTGCCACAAAAGGGGTAATAACTAAAAACATCAAAAGCAGATAAACAAAAAAATGTATCATTATAAAATGTGGAAAATATTTAAGAAATTCACCAGTGCCTTTGTATATTTCTGCCAGAGCAACATGTACTATCTTAGCAATAAAATTGAGCAATCGAGTAACCCCCCCTAAAATCCCAGTATAATTGGTGTGTCAATGTAGACTGTAAACCTTTTGCTCATGGTAGCAAACTTACATCCTTTGCCTCTGCTGGGAATCAAAGTGGAGGTTATTGGAGGAAAAGTCACATTTTCACATTCCACTGAACCATTTCAATGTCAGACTTCTCCACTGCGTCCTTCACTTCATATATGGTGAAGAAATATATTCTATATTTTGTACTTTCCACTCATAGAGTGCAACATTTGCATTTTAACACACTCTGCTCTGTTGACACATACAGCACATTTGTGAGTCTCTGCGTGCAAATACTGCACCTGTATATTTTTCTGTAGAATACAACGTGTATTTTTTTGTCCTGTCTTTGAACGACTTTTTTCCCCAGCTGATATAATATGCTGGGAGGGCGGTTGGCTACGTTAGGTGCCATTGTGTTTCTTTGGCTGTGGACTGCAAGAAGTTTTGCTTGGCATGAGGCCCAGAAGCAAGGTGAGGACAAACATTCCCAACAAACACTCACTGACATCCACAAATTTACAGACGCTGGTACATAGCATGCATTGTTAGTCTGTGTGTGTGTGTGTGTGTGTGTGTGTTGTGGGTGGGGGTAGTGGGAATGAGTGTTTTGGACACCTGTGAGCACGTGTTTGAGTGTGTGCACATATGCATGAGCAGGTCCACCTTTCGTCTGAGCAGAGATTTGGAAAGGCTTCACTTTGCACAGGCTCCTTAATTCTCCCTTAATTCATTTGTGCTCCAGATTCACTTGGCTGCTGGGATAACCTGGGAATGATAATGAGGCGGAGGGATAAGAAAGAGATAGAATGAGGCAATGAGGGAAAGCGAGAGAGAGTGGGGGACATGAAAACATCACAGCACAAGGCACCTCCTTCTATCTCCCCTTTGAATGTGTTCAGAATGGATTAAGGGCTTTTCACTGAGTCTTTTAAGGGAAGATGGATCTTATTAGTGTTGATTGCTAGTCATAGGATGTTTTCTGCCTCAGGAACCCACTTAACCCTTTCACAGTTGCGCATGGACTATAGCATTATTAGGGGTGGGGTTTGATAGGATTTTATCAAATATGGATCTGGTATAGACTCCATGTATCAAATCCAAATCCTTTCAAATGCCTCATCCAGTTTATTGCGTTTAAGCACGACCTTGGTACACAAGCAAAAGATTCTGGGAGTAAAGAATTCTGTAAAACCCCAAATTATATACAACAACAATGTTTTCAGAATCAATGACAGTGAGTTCATCCCGATTTTCTACAGCATTACTGCATAAAATAGGAAAGCTTATGGTCACAGTTAATAAAAGCAAGCATTTGGCTTCAGGCCTGAAACATACTCCAATTTTGTGCAAGAACGGGGGTCCTATTCCAAGTCCAGCCACCATCAAGACCCCCTCATCCTTTTTCCTGTTTGTGAAATGCAAAGTGAAAACCTTCCTACAGTGGCACAGGCTGCTAGCATCTGACGCACATACTGTATGAGGTGCAATCTGATTCCAAACAGCAGTGTTATATATAACTTTTATATATTAGGTTAAAAACATGGTCGGGGGCATTGCTTGTCATTTGTTGTTTTACATTGTGCCCTGTTAATTTGGTTCCCCGGGTCAGACTGTTGGCACACCAGAGGCGATCCAAGACTGATATACATAAACGAGTAAGAAACCTATACTGTAGATAGTGGCCAAATTTAAATGATGTGAGGCCTTTCCTTTTCATGGTCTTTTTGATCACATCTTGTATAGAAGTTGGCTTTACCTCCCACTGTACAAAAGAGAAGGAAAAATAATGCAGAAATTAGTGCGGGCATTATGAACCCCTGACATGTGCAAACAGTTTATAAAATTCTATTAAAAATTATGTCAAATTGAAGATTTTATACAGCGCATTTTTCTTTTTTTCCCCCCTTATTGTTATTGCTTTTATTTATTAATAATTGCTTCTTCTAAATACTGGAGGCCTTAGTTCAAAGCTGTAAAGTCATAACCAAAATCAAAGTGCATCACAGACTCTGAACAAAAGTTCAGGCCAGGAATTTGTCATCGTCCCAGAACACTGGGTTCACTTAAATAACCAGACTGTAAATTTTTTAGACTGACTCTTTGTGGTGTTTAGGGCTTTTGACTTTGGGATGAACATCCTGTCTGACAACAAAGCACCGTGAAATCCTGTCTTTGTTTAATTGAGCTGTGTGCACGTCTTGGTTAAATAAGTATTCCAGATTGGTTCACTTACCTCTCTGTAACTAATTGATCTTGCCTGAAACAATGGCACTAATAGAGTAGTCCCAGCAGGACACAGGCCTCCCCTCCAGGAAAGTGAGCACAAAATGCTGCCACTAATTGAAATAATTCTGATTAATATGAAGCCTAATCGAGGCTAACAATGCAGCATCACAATGGGTCATGCAGTTGGAATGTATTCCTCTTCTCTCTGTCTCTTTACTGTTTTGAACCCGCACCTCTGTGTTTTGACAGTCTCGCCCTCCTCAATGCACAAAGCAACAATTCATCCTGCGAAGAGGAACGAGCAGACACGGTGGGAAAAAAAAAGCCGGAGCTCGGAACAGGGCCGATCGATAAGCAGAGTCGGAGCTGTGATTTATTTACCGTTGTGTGTTATGTAGAGGCGAGAGGAGGGAGAAGAAAAGCCTTCTGATATGGCCACAGGCAGCCGACATAATGGGGCCCTCTCAATCTTCAGTGAGTGGCTTGTTGGATTGTCAGGCAGGTTTCCGCCGGTGTTCAAAAGCGCTATCCGATCAAACCCATGAGACGCGAGCCACCAGACAGATGATTACTCACTGTAAACAATCCAGGAGGGGGAAAAAAGAGAAATAACTACAGCGGATATTGATGACTCAATAGACTCAGTGACAGACGATTCCATTTGTGTCTAGATAAAGTGTTGACTGTCTTGGATCAATCATAATACAGGCCTCTTATTGAGCATAAAAACCATGTTTAATATCATTAAATCCAGATCAAGCCCCCCCCCCGCCTTTCCCTTTCCTTCTTTCCTAGAAGCTTACACATATCTGGCAGCCTGCCTCCTACAGTACAACCACGAGACAGAAAGACTGTGGGGGATGGGGACATTAGTTGTGCTGGTGGTGGTGAAGGCAGAGGAGGGTGTGTGCATGTGTGTATGTGTGTGTTGGGGGTGGGGGGTGTGCATGGGTGCACAAGGGGAGATGGGAGAAGGAAAAAAAAAACCTCGGAGGCAATCATTTCTGGCAGAGTGGTGGCAGTCAGTTTGGGTGTATGTGTACGTGTTTTCTCGCTCTCTGTCTCTCTTATTTATTTTTTGTAATTTCAGACAGTTCAGACGTGGCCAACACTCAGCTAAGGCCAATAACAGTTTACAGACTGCTAATGTCATCACATTTTGACAAACTTCTCAATCTGAAGTGACCTTGTGGTGCATATTCACCTCTCTTTCTGCATCGTCTCTATACTCCCCCTCATTTCTGAGCAGGAGTCACCAATAGCAGGGGTTATTTGTGTTTATTACAGAGATTTGAGTGTGAAAAATATGCTTTTTACATAATAGCCTGCTTTTGTACAGTAATGAGGAATATAGGCTCTTAGATAGCCTGTGAAATATTGTGCAAATAAAAACAAACCTAAGAAACATTTGTGTGGCAAATCAGTTCAAACTGAAGGTGTGTGGATTAACGGGATTTTCCCCCAAACCTGTGTGCACCAAGAATTAAAGTCTTTTTTTTTTTTGCATTTGTAAAATGTCATTTTTGTCTCTGTGAGTGCCAAAGGGATGCTAACATTTTAAGAGCCTCAATATATGGAGGTTAGAAGAATGGAAAAATAACCAGTGACGTGAGTCTAATTGATTTTGTATTTATTGTTTAAGTGAGTGAATTGTCAAAGATTGCTTAAACCACCCGAGCCGGTGGGATGGTTTGCAGTTCGCTGGTGCTGTGTAAGGTTTGCATACCAATGCCATATATGCTGAACCGGCTCAAGCTCACAGTTTCTTTGAAAGCTCGATACAAAGAAAACAAAGAAGTTTAAACAGTGTGATAGTAAAAGTGGAAACAGATAGCTAAAGGTTGTGAAATACTGTTAAAATATTTAGTTAAATGTACTTAATGAACACTAAAAACTGCTAACACTTAAGTTTAAAATAAAATCTTCAAATATAGCTCATAATAATGGATAAAAGCAGAAATTATTGCATAAAATAATAAGAAAATGGGACTTATTGTTAAAAGGGTAAATGGTTGAGGGGGGAATAATAGCCCTCTAAAGTCTAAGTGATCATAAGGGATAACCCTAACACTATATTTTATGAGAAAAATCTAAATATGAATAATTGTTGATGTTTGTTAGTTCTAATGACTTTATATGTGTGCTGTGATTGCTAAGACTTGGGAGAACAATTGAACAAACAAATGTTTGTAAATAAGAACTGGTTCTCAGACATTTTACCTGGTAAAATAAGGGTTAATAAAAATAATAAATAAATATTCTGATTGCCCAAGTTAGATACAGAGTCATGGTTATTCATCACTAATGATGAATTAGACCTTAGTGAATTAGTAAGTTGCTAAAAGTAATCAAATTGGAGTTAAGAAGTTAACTGCTAAATGAAACAGGTAAATGGTTAAAACTTTTAACTAAAAGTATATGATGAAAAATTAACAATTATTGACAAATAAGCCACTGAAAAAAATAGCTAGTTAACAGTAAACCATCTGGTGGTTGTGGTTACAGTAATTAGCTAGGAGTAATAGCTTAAACAAATAGCTCAACATATACGTAGATAAAATGTTAAAACAGGTGAAGGTCAGGGATAAAAGTCATATCTAAAAGAAATAAATTAGCAGCTGAAAATTATATTTTAATTGGCTTAAAAACAACAAAAAGACAAAAGGGTAGATAAACGTAAACATTTATGGATGAATATGGTTAGTGGGTTGACATATGAAAGTTTCTGCCGTTTGAAGCAGAATTTGATGCGACAGAGCTGCAGGGGTAGGCCTAACTCAAAAAAATGTTGGATACACAGATCTGGATTACACTTTAAAATAAATCCCAGAACATGCTTGATAAAAACAGGGTTATACTTGTAAATTGTCTTGTGTCTATAAATGCAAATCAATGTGTGAACCAGGAGATGATGAGATAAACCTGTGGAAAAACCCAGGGCTGACACTCAGCTCATCAGTCAGACCCCGTCCTTGCAAGCCCCCACTTTCCCCCCATCCTTTCACCAGCTCTCTCCATCCATCCAACCATCCCCACTGCTGGAGACCTTTGCCCTAGGGCCCATCTGACTGACAACTGTTGATTTGGATCTTTCCATTGCACGCCAGATAAAAGAAGGATTCAGGACTCATTCCAGGTTCTCCCTCCACTCCTTTCCTCCCTCTAGTCCACACCACAAATGCAATTCCCAGGCACCGGATTTCTACAGGCCCTCCTAATGAAGTCATTCCCACTACTTATGATTGGATGAGATTGCCACCACCACCATACTGCTGCCACTGCTGCTGCCGCCATGATCTCTCTCCCCTCACACATCTCAGGTTTCCCATCCCCCATCCCCAGTGAGCCTACTCATGTGGAAACAGCAAGTGGTTGTGTGCAGTTTCTGGATCCATTCCCTCCCTGCATGCATGCATGTCTGTGTGTGTTTGTACATCTGTGACGTGTGTGTGTGTGTGTAGGTGTGTGGTCTCAACTTAGCTAACATAACCTGACTGCTACTAATTGGATGTTTCCATCGGCAGTTATACACGATGTGGTGTTACGGCCGAAAGAAAAATCACATAGGAAACTACACACTGTGGCAAAAACAGAATGAGTGCAGCAGTTAGGGATTCTCCTCGTAGTAAAGAAAAAACATCAGATGATGTGCAGAACATAGTGTTGGGACAGTATGTGCTGTGATAAAATCTGATGGAGAGGCAGAAATCACGTCATTGCAACCTGTCCATCACTGTCTGGAAAGCTGAAACCCTTTGATGAATAATGATCAGAAATAAAGGAAGACAGCTAATGAATCTCTCATAATATCACCCACACCCCACCACCACCAAAAAAACAATACAAAAAAACCCCCCACTCTCTTTGTTGAGGTCTCTTGCACAGCCTAATGCACATCACAGTCTCTGATAGTTCACTCAGCGACACCTCCTCAATAGGAATCCTCCAGAGACAACCTCGCTGGCTGTCAGTCGGTCGGTCTGCCACTCACCACTAATGCGCCCGTCCCCAAGTGCCTGTGAACATTCCACAAGCGCCGCCAATCCAACAACATAAAAAAAAGCAAAACAGTGTTTCTGAAGTTATCCTCCTGTGACGCTGTAAAAAGCTTGTTTTAAGTTTTTATGCGGCGGGAGGTGGGCACGAGGGTGAGGATGACTAACATTTTACTCCCTGTTAGCGAGGGGGCTGTGCAATTAAACTTATCAGATTTATGGCTTTTGAATCGCGATATCTGAGAAGAGCTGGACTGACAACAGCCAGCTGTTAAACCTAACGAACATCCATGATCTTGAATAGTGAATCATAACATAAGACACACAGGCCTAAAGAAAAGACCAAAAGAAGTGTGAGTAGACATTTAAAGTTTATTAAGAAAAATAAATTAGGCTAATAATTGTGACTTTTATTTATAAAGCAAAGCTTATTCCTGTTTCCGATTTAGAATATCTGATAAGTGCCAATTAATAAGCTGCTAACCCAGAATTTGCATGACAATAAATGCAATGCATTATCAATATGCCAACATCATGCATTATTAAAGATGGACACCATTAACATAATAATATATTTACATAATCAAGACCAACATTTGCATGGGAGATGTTGTAGTAAACCATACAGAATCTCCATGCATCAGCAAAAGGTAAAGTTGTTTCAATTTGTACTACACGTCCTTCTTCAGCCAGTTCAGAGCTTTGTGAAATCTCACATTAGTTCCAGTCCCAAAAGAGGCAACCATTACTCTAATTCAGTGCCTCTAACACGTCTACATTTAGGTATTTTTCACTGAACAACTTCACAGGGAATTGTTGCATTCCACGACATTTCTCTGATGACAGCAGTTCCTTACATTTCAAATTTAGATTTTACGTACAGCACTCATAAAATATCCATTATTATTGAACATAAAGTACAGTGATTAGCTCCATTCAAACCAACTACAACATTAAACCGCAATCCTAATGGTTACTGTATAAAAGCAAGTACCTTAAATGTTAATTGTATCTGTAGTCCACCAGATGTGGTTGCAAAAAGACTTTTGGTCCTATATAATTGCCCAGCAACTTCAGAAATTAGCTAGTAGTTAAATCTGGTACAAAACATCTTTTCCTTGGGTAATTAATGTACTTTGTACATATTTTCTGAAATAAATTAACAATAAACAATAGAAGTCAACGGCACAGCAGCTCTCTGAATTAACCTCCGAAACCACTTTCCTGCTGAGTTTATGGGCTCAGTTGCTCATATTGGATAAAAAAAAAAAAGTATTTTGCAAAACTTGGTCATTCTATGTTTTAAAATGAAGAATCATCTGTGGTGTGACATGAGCGTTAGGTTTCAAAGTCAGACCCACTTCTCTTCCGCACATCCACTTTTTTGCAACCACGATGGTGGCGGTGGAAATTGTCATCTTGAGGCTTCAAAATGGGACTTCAGAAACAAACAGGTGATATCACCGTAGCCATGTCCATCTTTTATACTGTTTATGGTACTGTTATGTTTTGGCAAAAGGTGGAACTAAAGAGCAGACACAGGCAGTAGTTTGCTGTTCACAGGATTGCACTCTTCTGGACAGAGATCTCTAATGTTGTTCCAGGAATCTGCTTGAGCCGTTCTCGCAGTTTGGGGGTCACTCCCCCGAGTGTTCTCATTACCATGGGGACCACTGTTACCTTCATCTTTCACATCCTTTCCAGCTCCTTTCTGAGCCCTTGTCATTTATCGAGCTTCGCGTGTTCCTCCTTCTTGATGTTGCTGTCACTTGGAATTGCAATGTCTATCAGTACAACCTTCTTCCTTTGTTTATCCACCACTACAATGTCCGGTTGGTTAGCCATCACAAGTTTTTCTGTCTGAATCTGTAAGTCCCACAAGGTCTTAGCTTGGTCATTCTCAACCACCCTTGGAGGCATATGCCAATATGATCTCTGGACTTCCAAGTCATACTTGGCACAGATGTTCCTGTACGCTATGCCAGCCGCTTGGGTATGGTGTTACATGTATGGCCCTGCCTGCTAGCATCTTGCACTCTGTTGTTATGTGCTGGATTGTCTTAGGAGCATCTCTGCACAGCCTGCAGCTGGGGTCTTGCCTTGTGTGGTAGACCCCAGTCTCCATCAGTCTTGTGCTCAGAGCTTGTTCCTGTGCTGTCATGATTAGTGCCTCTGTGCTGTCAGTCCAGCTTTGTCCAGCCATTGGTAGGATTTCTCTCTGTCAGCTACTTCTTCTATCTGGCGGTGTTTCTTGCCGTGCAGAGGCCCGTCCTTCCATGATGGTTCCTCTTCTTTCTCCTCTTCTTTCTTGGGTTTCTGCTGTCTGAGGTACACACTAAGCACCTGACCCTTTGTGGCCATCTTCCTGATGTATTCATAGATCTTTGTTGTTTAATCTAGGATAGTAGTTCTGACACTTACTAGGTGTTGATTGGCCGGATGTTGTTCTTCCCATTCAGCTGACTCTTTAGGACTTGCCTTACTCTCTGTCGGTACATGGAGGTTGCAGCCTGTGGGATTCCAAGGCACTTGTAGCTGTCTTCAGTGTCTGCAGCATTGCCCTCTGGTAGTGCAATCCCCTCAGTTCTGACTACCTTCACTCTCTTTGTTACCATTCGTCTTCACTTCTCCAGTCCAGATGACATTCCAATGCCACTGCTGTAGATCCTAGTGGTGTGGATCAGTGAGTCGATCTTCTATCTTGTTCATTCGTGGCATGCATACCATGTGGGGGCCATGCAAACTACTGAGTATCATTTTATATTCCTGCAATGAAAGTTTGGCAAAATGGACTAGCCTGCGGCATCATTTTTTTTTTGCTGCGATATTTGGGGTGTCTTTGAGTTCGGCCCTCTGTAGGTTTATAATTTTCTTTTCCATCAAACGATATGGCATTCCATCAAACGATGTGGCATCCTTGCATTCCTAACACATTATCCAGTCGATATCAGTATAGATATCAAGCATGACCCCCCCCCCCCCCCCCCCACACCCACACACCCCCACAAACCTAGAGGACATAGAGAGCATGACCAAATGTCCCC